>CAUYRT010005139.1:0-41688 GCA_963574885.1 Lepilemur ruficaudatus | reverse complement strand
AAGAGGTGAAGAATTCAGGGCTTATTATTAAAAAGTCAAAAAACAATAGATATTGGCACAGATGCAGTGAAAAGGGAATGCTTATACACTGTTTGTAGGAAAGTAAATTAGTACAACCTCTATGGAAAACAGTATGAAGATTTCTCAAAGAACTAAAAGTAGACCTACCATTTGACCCAGCAAGCCCAATACCAGGTATCTACCCAAAGGAAAGGAAGTCATTTTATAAAAAAGACACCTGCAGTCATATGTTTATTGCAGCACAATTCACAATTGCAAGGATATGGAATCAACCTCAGTGCTTATCAACCAAGAAGTGGATAAAGAAAATGTGTCTCCACTCCCACTGCTCCATTTGACCAGCCTTAAAAAAAAAGAAAAGAAAAGAAAATGTTGTATATATACACACCAGATGTCAAGAATCCCGGTATCTCACAGACACAGAGCTCTTTAACAGAGTAAGAATTGGCGGATTCTTGAGGAGGGCTTTGTAACAATACAAGCATCTCCTGTGAATCTTCCCCCAGCCTTCAAAGAGGACCCGTGGCACTGGGGAATTTTGGTCACTTGCTGAAGCTAACTTTAAATCTTACCCACATTGAGCACCACTGGTATTCACCTGTTAGAGAGGCACTTATGTAGGTCTGCTGACAAATACTGATAAATTCTGAACCAAAAACATATCACGGTAGTCCTGGTGGAGCCCCAAACATATCTAGAAGTTATTTCCCCATTTCATGGGTATACTATTGCCAGCTCATCACCTGACAGAAACCCCCACTCTGACTCCTTGAAGATGGGGCCAATGAAGAGGTGAATCTCAAGCCAATCAGACCTAAGAATCCTTCAGGCACTTTTGAAAGCCTGCTTTACTCTCCTGAAATGAAATTCATAGATAATATAACAACCTACATGCATAAGTTTTCAAAAGACAATAGAACGGCTCAGCTGTAATACAAAGAAGAAATAAAAGGAAATTAATTCATAATAACATAAAAAGGAAATTCTTAGGCATGGTTGCATTAGAAGTCATAATGAATTATATGCTTGACCCATTTATAGCATCGCTGTGAATGTTACAGCTGCCAGCAAAGGCTGATATCTGTGTGTCATGTTGGCAATTCAAGTGCCACAAGTGCCACTGCCATCAAAGAAGTGATTTTGCAAAATGCTGTACAACTCTTTAAAAATTCCAAACAAAGTAAAATCAACCTCAAATTTACATGGCATTTCTACTCTAGAAAAATTCAAAGATTTCAAAACTGCAAAAATAATTAGCATTCTTGTGAAAGATGGGATTAGATTTTAGGCTACAGAATATCTTTGAACATCATGGCAATTTGTGCAGGAGTAAGGTGATTCTTTCTTGCATGGGTCTGTCTTATACATGATATCCCTGTCCCTTGTCTACTAAATCCAGTAACACTGATCAATCATTGTAGCAACTAAAAATGTGCCCACAAGTTTCCAAAATGTCCCTTGGGGTGATAGCACCCACGTTGAGGACAAGTGCATGAAGTGAGTGCTATTACAGCAAGATGGGCCACCTGGAAATTCCTGGTGTTCTCTCTTTCTACCAGAATAGCAAATCTCAAGGATTAGAGTCTTCTTCCAAATCTGAGAAGATGCTAATTGGATGATTCCTTAGAATACAAGCTATATGATAGCAAGAATCTTTGTTTTGTTTATGTGTCTCCAGGGTCTAGAACAGGACCTGGCACTGAGGCACTTGATACATCTTTGTGTTACAAATGAATAAACAATTCAGTTAAACTGTTCAGTTTAGCTTGTTCAGAAGACATGTGGGTCCTAGAGAATTTAAATTAGTAATTACATGTTAGCTTCATCAGTTGGTTGCTCTACTTGAAGGTGCTGTTTTACCTGTGCTGCTCTCCCTGAAGCAAATACACACAGACCTTGGCATCTACCAAGTAGCTTTCAGTCTAAGAAAAAGTACTCATCTCTATATATCTCTCTGTAAAAGCAGAAAGCACCACAAGCAGTTTGCTATAATCTGGCAGGGAGCATAGTATTAAATACATCTTTACTATCTTGCTTCGGAATCATATGAAATCTCTAGCTCCATGCCACAATTAATCCAAAATATTTTTGCACATCATATCCTTCCTAAGGACATAGTGGTGGTCACCTATATGGGTGACATCATGATAATGTGATCTGGAAATCAAGATATAAATTATCCTAGAAGGCTTGAAAAGATACTTGCATATCACAGAGTGCATGCAAGTAGAAGATAAATCCCATAAAAATATGAGAACCTGTCAACTCAAGGAATTTTATGGGGACCCAATGTCAGAATATTCTCTCAAAAGGGGAGGAGCAAGTTGCTATGAAGCAAGCCTCTTTCCAAAAAGAATGGCAACATTAAAGGATGGCACAGTCTGGAATGAGAGAACCATGTCCAGGATCACTGTGCAGAGTGATCTTGGCTACACCTTGCTTCCCTTGATTCCTCAATCTTCCCATCAGTTCCATAAGCCACCTGACTATCTTTTTATTACAAAACCTTTCTGCTTATATTAGCCAGAGTTGATTTCTTAACACTTATATGCAAGAACCTTATTTGTACAGTCCCCAAATTGGAGAATAGCAAAAATTACAGTTACAATAAATTCACAATCATAAAGTAAGTATTTATAGAATATTAAGTGAAAATAGCAAGATATAAAATGTTACATATATAAGTGAGTTCAATAAATATAAAGAACTGCATAGAAAACACTGGAAGGAAATATACCAAAATACTTCCTCTGATAATGGGAAAATAGATGGTTTTTCTTTTTCATTGTATGTCTATTTCCAATTTTCTGTAATGAATACCTAATTCATTTATAATAGAAAATGCTTATCTTGTAAAAATCAGATTAGCAGGAAGATAATAAAATCTGAAAAGACTCCTTATATGAGATATCGTTAATGTTTTTGTGTGCTAAGCTAGACTAAAATCCCTTCTAATAAAAAAATCTGTTAGGATAAATGAACCAATACAGGAAAGTTCTTTGAGCTCATTAGAAGTCACATGCAGCCTTCCTCCCTGGAGCTGCTTTTATTACTCTCCCTGCTCAGCTCACAGAAATCACTAAACAGCACCGCAAAAAAAGAAGTATAAAGGGTACTTTCAAATGAGAGACTGGAGCCGAGAACCGTGGTGTATTAGTTTCCTATTGCTGCTGTAACAATCTACCACAAACTTAGGGCTTGAGACAATACATATTTATTTATTATTTTTTATTTTTATTTTATTTTTATTTTTTTATTTTTTGAGACAGAGTCTCACTTTGTTGCCTGGGCTAGAGTGCCGTAGTGTCAGCCTAGCTCACAGCAACCTCAAACTCCTGGGCTCAAGCAATTCTTCTGCCTCAGCCTCCCAAGTAGCTAAGACTACAGGCATGCACCACCATGCCAGGCTAATTTTTTTTTCTATATATATTTTAGTTGGCCAATTAATTTCTTTCTATTTTTAGTAGAGACGGGGTCTTGCTCTTGCTCAGGCTGGGTTTCGAACTCCTGACCTTGAGCGATCCACCCACCTTGGCCTCCCAGAGTGCTAGGACTACAGGCATGAGCCACCGTGCCCTGCCTTGAAACAATACATATTTATTATCTTACAGTTCTGAAGGTCAGAAGTGTAAATGGGGTGTCCACAGGGCTTTGTTCCTTCTGGAGACTCTCTGGGAAAATCACTTTCCTTGCTTTTTCTAGTTTCTAGAGGCCACTTGCACTTCTTGGTTCATGGCCCCTTCCTTACCTGACTCAGCCCTCTGCTTCCATTATTACATTTTCTTCTCTGCTTCTGACCTTCCTACATTGTGATTACAGGATTACATTGTGATTACATCGGGCCAATCCAGATAATCCAGGATAATCTCCCCATCTCAAGATCCTTAACTTAATCACACCTGCAAACTCCCTTTGGCCCTGTAAGGGGATATACTTATAGGCTTGAGGAATTAGGATGTAGATATCTTTGGGGAGATAGGGCATTATTCTGTCTACCACACTTGGGTTTTCAAAACCTCAACTATCAAATTCAAAGCTCCTTGCCTTTCTGGAATGAGGGGGTATGACCCAATCCTTTCAGAGCAGGTTTCCCCTGCAGCCTCCCAGCCTGGAGCCTCACAGGTCATGGCAGGTGACAGGCTGATAAAGGAAGGGAGGGGATCCTCCTAGCCCTCAAACAGGGCTTCATGACATTGCATTTAAAAAACAGATTCGTTGCTGGAGTTTTGAAAAGTTTGAAGATCACTGTGCTCTTTGAAAATACTCAGGCAGACTGGAAATTCTTGATGTTTTTTGTTGTTGCAGCTTCTTTTTATTGGACTAGCCTATTTCCTTCACAATATCTGCCAGACTGAAGAGTATTCCACATTGAGGTGGTGGCCCCTATAAATAAAAGATTGTATATCTGCCTAAAAGTGAAGCAAAGCATAAGACATGACTCATAATGCAATTAAATAGGCATCTTGGGAAAGGAAATAAAAAAAGAAGAAAATGATAACTGAACTCTATTCAGGGATGGCTTTGGTCCAATATCAGCAACAGCATTTTAGAGCAACTGAAGAATCCCTTTACACACTTTAAAAATAATGTATTGCCAGTTTGGTAGAGTTGGGGAGAAATATTGTACATTGTATGTTTCTTACATTGTCATAAGCACTTTTCAAAAATTATATTTGTATAGCATTTCATAATTACAAAATGGTTCACATACATTATTTAATGTATTTAATGGAATAAATATTGACTTTTAATAACATCATTGTCTCTATTAACGTTTTAGCTTAGCATCAGAGTGATATGATGGTAATTGTTTAAGAACTGGCTCCCTGTTCCATGCCTCCCTCCAAGAAAAAGACCTTGATTTCAGATTTCCATATGTAAATACGCCTGCCATTGATGATTTCAAGCTGCCAACACGTCCCTGAAAAGGGAGTTCAGATATGCATAATCAGCTCTTGCAATTAGATTGGAGTCGGCTCCAGAATACCACTCCAACTTAGCATTCAAGCTTCCTGTTAGTGGGCCAGGATCCCTAGTAGGCTTAACTAACAAGGAAAAAATTTAGCCTTTGAAGAAACATCAAGGTGGTACTAGGAAGCCAAACCCAATTTCCACAGGAATTGCATCATATAGTGGGCATGGTGCTCTGCCCAACTGCTCTTGATCTGCTTAGCTTCTCTGTGTGCCTCTTTTGGGTTCACTTTGCCTTAATCTCCAACAGATAACACCTGTTTCTCTGCTATGGGAAACAGCCCTCAAGCTTCTGCAGCTGCAGGCTCCACCTTCACATGGTGTTCAGCCAGTGACTGACAGAGGCGGGATCAAGAAAGCCCAGCCCCTTGCTCAGCTGCTTCCCTGTGAGTCAGAGAGGAGCCAGCATCCTCTGAGATTTGGCTTGAAATCACAACCCTGATTCTCTCACTCCTTTATGCTGGTCCAGGGAGTGTTTCTTATGAAATCACTCACACATGAATCCTCATCTTGGGGTCTGTTTCTGGGATGCCCACCCTAAGACACATATGGAAATAACCACATTGAGTCTTTGCTCCTAACTTACCCTTGTTTTAATCTCACCCTCTGGATGCATTGACAAAACTATTGTTCCAGAAATCAGTATGTATGTTAATCTATAAATTTCTGATCAATTGTAAAAATTCAGTGTATTTACAATATAAAATATCTAGTGAATCTGGGTCGGGGGAGTCTCCAATTCTAGAAAATGGAGCCAGGGCACACTAAACTATTAAACTAACAGAAATATGAAGCATTCTTATACATCTTTTCTAAAGTTTCTGTTTCTAGGCTGGCCCCAACATAGTATAGGCCTATTTGATCATACTTGCCACCTCCTGATGACGTCTAATGGTGTGAGTAGCATTTCAGAAGCTGAATAGTGAGAAAGTTATGCCATAATAAGTGGAAATTCTGTTAATGACATACGCTAACTAGATCTTTTCTGGCTAAGAAAAAAGAGCATTTCTCTGCTCTCTGTGGAAAAGATTCAGTATGTCTTTGGAAACACATCTTGTAATGAAGTGGAAAGGTCTATATTGTTTACAAAGATGATGCCAAGTGCACAAGCTGCAACAAGAAACCTCTACAATTTGCCCATACCAATGCAAAGACACGGTTTTTAATGCCTGGAAACTCTCTTTCGCTTCACACACAGAGAATGAAGAACCTGAGGAATGCTGGTGCTTCCAGACTAAAACATAAAATTCCCACTGTCAGAAAATTTTAAAAATAAGTATTCCACAACCAGAAATGATCATTCTTCTCAGTGTACAAAGCACATGCCGGTTGATATATTTATCTGATGAAGCAAAATGGATGAATTTGTGTATTTACTTTCTGTACAAATCACAAAACTGAAATATGACAAAATACACTGTGTGATTGGAAAGTGGGAAAATCTAAAAAGACCCCTTTAGATTCTCATCTGTCCATCTTTCATTGACACTGAAAGGTTAAAGTCTCATATAGCTTCTAGAAAGCAGATAAATGCAGTCAGAAATTAAAGCGGATGCGTCCAGGCAAGAATAAAAATATTAACAAACTGGAAATATTACAGAACTTTATAATCTGTGTTCACACATGAACTATCACTATAATTATTGAAAAAATTACAGTACAAACATAAATTTGGAAGTTATATAATCTCACACTCCATGCAAAGTTGCTTTCCAAAGATAGAAAACTAGGAGTTAAATCTTGAGATATTCTTTTTTTATTTTACTGATGTAATCACTCCCTCTAATTATAAAGTTTTCCCATTTGAGGAAAAGAAAGCTTTCAAAGGAAAGATTTTTGAAGTGCCACAGATCAGAAATAGGTTAGCCAGGTAAGGAACACAAACT
Source organism: Lepilemur ruficaudatus (assembly GCA_963574885.1). NCBI lineage: Eukaryota > Metazoa > Chordata > Mammalia > Primates > Lepilemuridae > Lepilemur > Lepilemur ruficaudatus. The sequence continues at coordinate 34,810 of CAUYRT010005139.1, read as the reverse complement.
GATAGAAAATCTTTAATATTATGCTAACTCTGCACACAATGGCAGTGAGGAAAAGTATTGCAGAAGGCTGCCAGAATTGTACACATTAATTAAAGACTTTATTTACATAAGACATTACGTGCCTAAGCACATATACGACAAAGAAATTGTTACAGAGTTGCGTGCATGTGTGTTCAAACTCACTGCTCACGGAGAAACAAGCCCAGGGATGAATAAAACACTTGTCACACACATATTTGGGTTTCATGACGTCTTTACTGTCAAGAAAATGCAGCTTTACTGAATGCAGTCAGTGCCTTTAAAGTAAGAAGTAGGTTTCCACAGCTGGTAAGAAAAAAATAAAAGAAGAGGAGAAAGAGTAATCACATGACAAGCCCGTTCAACTTCAGAAGCAATAAGCAATATCTAAAATAAAATATATTATTTTTTCTCTTGTGCAAACCCTTAAAGGAGCTTTATGAATGTTTCCTCCATGCCCATTGTTTCTTTATCGCCTTCCCCACAGAGGTTTACTGGTGGCGATTTAATTACCATCATTCGTTTCTTCCCATTCATTGCATTGGTATTGCCCTTGGCCTTCAGCTTTTAAGTCCTCAAGTTGTTCAAGGTAAAATCCCGCCTTATAGTCACCACAGTTCTCACTTGTGGCCAAGTGGATACATGAGAAGTAGGGTGGACAGGTGGGAGGGGGTAGGGAATAACTAAAAGCCAAATAACAAAGCCTAGCAGATAATGGCCTCATAGAGACATAATCTTTGACAAGTGATTGAGATCACAGCTTCTCCTAACTCTGTCTTCCTTTGTACTACACAGTGGTTCTCAGAGCGTGGCACTGAGACTCCATCCAATGGCAGACAGAGAGGAGATGTGTGCAGGAAACAATGAGCCAGAGCATTGGTTTTGAACTGCAAGTGACAAGTTGCTGACAGGCTTTATCCTGACACAAGGCTGACAAGGGACAAAGCAAGGAAACAATAGTGAGACATTGTCTGCACCCATAAATGGGCACCTAATAAAGAGACGTGGAAGAAAGGTCACTGGGCGGGAATGCATGACGACTGGAGCCCAGGAAAATAAAAATTGCCCACCCTGAGGGGCATTTGCTCGTGGCCAGCAACAGCCGTGAGCCTGGGAAGGTGGAAACACCCCGCACAGCCTCCTGAAGAGCTGCCATGGAAAGGCAGGGTGTGGTATCCCCCACGTCAGTGATGACTGGCCAGCTGCTGCCCAGAGAACACTCTCTGACACTTGCAAGTCTCGGGAGTCCTGTCGAAGGACTCAGCACTTCTCCTTGGTGTTATCTAATCTTACTGAGAACCACCATTCTGACAGCCCTAAGAATTAAAGATGAAGCTGCAGCTGATATTTCCTAACAAGACTGTGAAGAATGAGGGACATGGGTGCACTCAGGGCCCCCCGAAAAGCTCAGCAAGCTGCACATTTTCAAGGCACTGAAGAAATCTAGAGGAAAGTCACTGATGAGGAAAACCGAAATGACTCATGGGTCTGTTTGAGGTTGTTCCAGCTTAGATTATGAAAGATAGAGCACCTGAGATCTAAGGCCCATTTTGAGGGCAAATATCTGGGAAATCGATCTGAATGGACGTGTACACAGTCCTTTAACACTCAGCATCAGGTAGGGTTCAGACCACATGACCGTGCGTCCTACCCTCCACGTCAAGTTGTCTAACAAGCTCTTCCACTTGGTTAAGTCAGTCACTTTGCATCTACAGGGGAGGACCAAGTCAAACAGATCTCCCTGCCTTCTCCGTGTGCGGCAATTCTTGACAGACATCAAAGCCAAGGTGATTGTAAACAGCCTGACAGCTCTATTAAGACAAAGGAAATGATTCTTAATTGGTTCAAAGAATGGAAAACAATTCAGTTTATATTTCAGACAACAGTCTAGAAAACAAAATTTTTAAAAACACATTATGAGACTATTAAATATTAGTGTATATGAAATGTAGGCTATATTTTAAAAAGCCCTTTACAAATTCTTTTTCTTCTAATACACTCTAAGCCTATTCCATAACACTGGTCTCACACTTAATTCTTTCAAATACCACTGCTTTAATAATGGCTACTGTTGAAGGCCTGTATGGCTCGTTAAAAACCGTCACCATAAAATATCATCCAGTGGTCTTTGAAATGTTCTAGAGTAAAAGAGTAATTAGAATGTAACTCGGGTTTGAGTTTATCCGGATTCCAATCCGATTAGCTTTATAAATTAATAGCTCTTTGTATTTTAGCATTAGGTGATGCTGTTTAATTAGTCAGTTTTTTGTTTCCAGTCTTAGTTCAGAACTTCACATTATGATTAGTTACTGAGTTTTAATTGAGCAGGTGAACGTTCCTCTAGAAAAGTGTATGTGCTCAAACTTCTGTCCAAACGCTGTGGTAACATTAAGACTTCCAGGTGTAACAAAAGTGCGACACGCTGTCTCCGGAATTTTATAGTGTTTATGGCAGAAGTCACAAACAAGCTGCCTATAAACAGCATCTCTTTTCTCTTCTTTACTTTTATTTTCCTTCTGTTCCTATTGTTTTATTTTTTCTTTCTTTCTTTCTTTGCCAGGACAATAATTTGTTTTATTAATTGACAGCTAACCAAGCAAATTCATGCAAATCTCACATTCATTCCTGAAGAACAGAGGCAGTGGAGTTGAGCAGCAGCTGCCCCCTGTGAATGGGCTAGATGCTCTCCTGTTCTTCCCCATCCTTACTAGGTCTGTGCTCTTTATTTACCTCGTGGGCAGATGTTCACATTTACCAACACTTATCTATTAATATATATGGGGCCATGCAGTGTATGTCTTACCTTAAGGCCAGGTCTTTCTTAGAACCTTCTGCTCTTTGCAATATAGGTGCTCCAACTGGGTTCTAAGATAACTTTCTCCCCCTTTTGCACCAAGCACTTTAGGAATAAAATCAGCTCACCAAATATTAGGACATAAAAGCAATTGAGTGAGACTAAGAGTTCACCAAACGTTAGGGTGTAAACAAAATTGAGACCAACATCAGCAAATGCTTTAATGCCATTAGACATCGAAATGGCTAAACAGTGCCATGATTTGGCCTTAGGATAGGAGAGTAAAAGATGTTATCAAAAGGAAGAGAGAGAAAAGGGAAACACCCAGGAAAGAAGAAAAAAACTAAGTGAATGAGAAGGAGATAGAAGAAGCAAAAACAAAGAGGGAAAGACTATATCCCTGCGGTAAAGAGACTCTACAGTGCCACCCACAACTCCCTCAGGGGCAGTTTAGGGACCCCAGTGACACCAGTTATTTACCCAGGATTAAAGCAACACATTAGAAATAAAAGCAAATAGCGAGTAGAAGGAGTAGAGAGTCGAGATTTTACCTACCAGGTAACAATATTATGCAGTCACTTGGAACATGAATACGGATGTCCCATTTGTTCCATGCAAATCTGTTAAGGAAAAGAAGTTCTCCTGAAATGTGTTTATTTTTGTCAAGATTTTGCTGCTTAGGGTGTTCAAGCCCAACTAAAAGTCATTAATAGACACTAATCTCATCATCTTTTAAACCAACTGTTCTACTGACAGAAAAAAGCTAGTTTTATTATTTCAGCTTATTCCCAATGTTTAATAATAGGAGACATTTTGAGGGCATGAACAGGGTTACTTGTCAGGAACTCCTTTTACATAAGGCTAAAAACAAGCCAGGAGTGACACTGGAAATTGATCATCCTTTTAGCCATTCTGTCAGGCTTCCGAAAATTAATGAGTGGGCTGCAGAAGGGAAGTGCCTTACCAGAACATCACACAAATGTGCTGATGTGGACTTGCTGAAATTCCGCTTACCTAATGCAAAGCTAAACTCCTCACTGCTCCACAGTGCTTACGTTCTGCCCACATCTTCTGCTAGGGTTCCTCCAGTCAGTGTTACTCTCTTCAGGCAAGTAAGAGCAAAATACAAAAGAAAGCAGCAGAAGTCACTATCCTTGGATGACAGAATGACACAACAGATGTTTTTCAGACTTACACTGCAAAATCACTGTGCTCATATAAAAATCAAAATTCAGAGTGCAGGATAACATTTACTCGACATTATTAATTGGGTGAATATGGTGTTCAGATCACTACTCAAGAGGGAGTAAGAAACTTAACCTGGACGAGGAAATACCTTGATCAGGAAGGTGGTTCAGTGGCAGTGTTTAGCTTTTGCACTCTGTAAGAACGACCTCTGCCATTTTTTCAAATATGAGAAACTGAATGCAGGAGCTATGGAAAGATACAATATTTCCTGTCCCTAAATCTATAATTTACTGAGTTAAAGGGAAAACATACAGAAATTCAAAAAATGTAAGGATCACAAGTGACAACCCATAATAAGGTATTCTCCAAGTTATGACAACTGAATGATGTTTCCATATGTGTTTGGTGCTTCTCTTCCCCTACACACCCGAGGCTCTGGCTAACCAACTTTAGCTACAAGACTGTCTCAGACAATACTGCTGCCTACTGGGCCTTTGAGGAAACTATCAAACCCCACAGTCATAAAGTCTTTTTCTTTCTTGTTGAGTCAGTTATAAGGAAGCATTAGGCAATTGTTACAATTCCGTATTTTTTCCTCTTTCAATGCTCATTGTTAATATTTTAAAATATTTTTTCATAAATTTCTTTTAATTTCCTTCCTCCTTTCCATCTGTTTTGAATTCTTACCAAATTCATATAGAAAAATTCTCACTTGCTTTCTCCCTGTCTTTGCAACCTTTTCTCTCGACTGTTCTTGTAAGTTAAAAACTTGATAAGAAAGCAGCAACTGTCTAGACTTCAATAGAAGAATTTTGTCAACTTCTAAAGCATTTAACAATATCCCAAAGTTATCTTCTGACTATATTTACTAAAGTTGTCTTAATTTTCTTTCTCCTGTTTCTCAATTATAAAAAGAAAAAGTACCATTAATATTGCAGTTAAAATCATGGAATTTGGAGTTAAACTCTTTGGGCTCAAATTTCAGCTCCATCACTTATTAGCTACGTAAACTTGAGAAGTTACTTAAACTTCTTTGGGCCTCAGTGTCCTCCTCTATAAAATAAGCATAATAATAGTATCTACCTTACAAGAATATAGCAAAAAGTAAATGAATTAATACTTGTAAAGGACTTAAAACAGTGCATGGTGTATATAAAGCTCTAATATTTTATTTTGTTGTCAATATTGCAAGATTATTTTCTGATGCTTTTTAATTTTAAATATTTGCACTTAACCTGCAATTTGGACTAAATGAATTTTGTGACTTGGCCTGGAGCTGTAAGTACTAAATATAACAATGTTTCAAGTAGAAAATGTTTTGATTTTTAAAATGCTCTTAAATTTTTAGAAAATATCCTAGTTAAAAATTGATAAATTACATGCTCACATTAACTTCACAGAGGCTAAGGAACCACTGAGTGGGAAAGTAAACAGGATCTGATTGCCGATTAGATCATAAAAGAATAATTTCCTGAAGTTTTTGTTTGGGTTGTTGTTAGAATTAAAAATATTGAGGAAGGGGACGCTGGAAAAAGGGAGAAACATCCCAAGTGATGAAGATAACATGCAAAATCTTGGATGAATGAGCAAGTTGGAAGCCTACCAGTGAGATAAAGTTCTGCAAAAAAAAAAAAAATCATTTATTTAAAAGACAACTTTGTAATTCACGTTAAAATTCACATTAAAATATGGCTATTGATATAAACTATTTTTCTTGTATTCTGGAACACAATACTGCTGTCTTCAAACTCAAATTGTGATCTAGATCCAAAAAGGAAAGTGGAATGTATTGTCAACATTCCTCTCCATTATAGTATTTAAAGTGGATAGAAATTGAACATATTAAAAGAGTCTTGCCCTCCACTTTTCATAATGTTCTACACTGAGCCTGAGCTGCAGCAGGAGATCCGAGCAGGAGGGGCGGGTAGCAATAGGCCAATGCATTCATGAGTGCAATCAGAATCATATGCTTAATTTATGGACATGAAAGAAAAAATTCAAGCACTTACTGTAGCTGCTGCTGATTACTGACTATTCATTAAAATGGTATTTGGCTTGTTCCAATGTAACCCCAATGTTCTTTGTGAAGAAAAGTCTATCGTGCCATTTTCCTATAAATTATGCAGCTCCCTGTTTATTCTTCTTCAAAAAAACCCATGCCCTCCTTTATAAAAAGAACTGTTTAAAGGTTTCTACAGCCTAGGGATTGTAGCTAAAATACTGGAATCACACAATTAAAGGAAAGAAAAAATTAAATTAAGCTTCTGAAAGGGTTACTGCCCAAGTTAATGCTTCCCTTGTGCCCAAGTAAAACTCATTCTGACAAGCGGGGCTACAATGTGTTCCAGTAATTGCTTCTTTTCCTCAGCATTGCTGAGTAATTGCTTTGCAACTTTGCCCTCCCAGCACATACACATAGAGTTATCATGATGTGATCCTAAAATGATACCTAGACTCAAAGAGCAATGTTTTATAAATCCCGCAGTCAAGAAGAATGGGAAAGATTAACAAGAGAAGTAATTCAGTTTCTAGTCTGGCAGCATTTTAGGCTTCCATCCAGAAAAGAGAGAAATGGACCCAGAATGCCATTAGGGCTTGCATCTTGGCTTTATCTGCTTTCTCTAGACAGTATCCCACACAGCCAAACATAGCCCATCCACATGCTTCGGGTTTTCAGCCTCTACTCCCAATGAGAACTAGAGAACATAAGAAATGTACTGTTCGGTCAGACAAATGTCATATCATCAGATCATCCCTGGGAAGATACGTTCATGCTCCTCAACATCAGTATCAAAAGAGAGAGGTTGATTTTTGAGACACCCCTAGATTTTCTTTCCTTAACAAATCTAGGATGCATACAATATTGCTCCTTCATTTTCTGAATTTTTTCTGACTCTGTATACATTTTCAGCTTATACACACCCATTAAAGTTCAAAAAGTTTGTAAGATCTGCTATGATAAATAGTTTCTCCTCTTCCTTAAAACAACTCTTTACTGATGGCTGGCACAGTGGTAAGGACACAGAAAATGTTTGAAAAAAGTCCATATCAACTTGAATTGGTAGGATTTAAAATGTGCAGGGTCTGACCCCTGGATGTAAATGCATCACCTAACTGGTTCACCTTGACCGGGTGTCTCAGAATACCAACTCGAATGTTTTGACTTGGAGAGGGAGACACGCCCATGACATCTGGGGCTCTTTTTTGTAATACTGATTTCAAAAGAGATAAGACAGAATTTTCAGTGATTCCACTGGCTAAGGGATCTGGTGAGGGTTACTCTTTTCTTTGATGAAGCTGATCAAATTCTTTACCACATACCATATTTTCCTTACCATCTGGAAAATAGTGGGTAGATCTTGCTTCGGTCTGTTCTAACCTCACTTTCCTATGAAAAGCAAGTTGATCACAGTCTTTTCTCTGGGTCCTTTATCATCTGTGTCCATAGAGCCCTCTACACGTCCAGCTGCACATTCCTGAGACATCATATTGAGAATTTCTCCTTGTTTTCTATGATCAATCAAGTAATATTTAAACTCCTGAAAAGGGACTTGGGGTAGCTCATTTGTAACTGCGAAGCTTTGGGAGACTGCTGCAGAGACAAGTTCTAGGACCATCATGGGAAAATCAGCAGGATTCCCCAACTACATTATTTCTAGTCCCAAGCCAACCCATCTGTCACCAACAGAATGTTGAACTGCCCGTTTATGAGCCAATATATTGCAAATGAAATTGAAACTTTACTTTGTATAAGATTTGCTCCATGGTTACTCTTATTTTTTCTCAGATTTAAAATAACCTATGTTATAATAGTTCTCTCCCTACGAGAGTATCTATTCTCCAGATCTCTGCCATTTGTACTAAGATCGACTACTCTCTAAGTTATGCCTTAGTTAAGAGAGAAAAGCTCATACTGCTACAAGGATGCATTGATGACATTGATTTTTCTCCTTTCCTGAAATATCCCATCCCATTTAATGGTTGAACAATAAGAGAGCTACTCCTCCTGGCTCAGAAATATGGACACCATTTGCCACTAATGTTCATTTTCCCCCTGCTGCTGTCACAGCTTATTGCTCCTATTTGATGGTGGGTAGACCCACTGCTTTGACTTATTCTGCTACTTATGTGACAAAGGCTAACCCACCAAGGTCAGTGGTTGGGTATCATCCATCATGTTGCCAATATGTCTGCCATGATTGATGGGAGTGTTATACAACGGTGTCCCTGACTTCTGTGACTGTCACATTTGTGCCTTTCAGCTGCACCGGGACTGGAGCTCCCAGGTATTGTACCATCTCATCTCCTAATGGCTCTCTGATTAAAATGGCTCAAGAACTGGCCTGCATTCGTAGAGCAGTGGGAGACCAGGAACAGTGTTCTTGCTGACTCAAAAAGTGTGCTGAAATGTGCATCACATAGGGCAAGGATCCAAACTGAGCTGTAATCCTTTGCTTGAGGGTAAACATGGATGATTTTTACCCAAATCCATAGCCCTTGTAAATAAACACATCCTAAACATTAAATCTGGGATAATGTGAAAAAGCTCATTAAAGTAACCTTGAATTTTTAGCAAAGTTAGCAATAGATCAGTGAATTTTATAGCTAAAAAAATGAAAAAAGAGTAACCTTCTTGCTTTTGTAGATAACATACAATCTCAGAGACATGATTAAAATCCTAATCCTAGGTCAATAAACACAATACTCTTGATTTCAAGCTTTTCCTCCCAGCAAACCTGACAACTCCAACATAGACAGAAGCCCAGAAGTCCATTATGGGGAAAATGCAACTAGACTGTGTGTACACTTCCTCTTCATCGTCTTCTCCTTTTAATCAATAGCACACTGAGTCTCCAGCTTCTATTGAATTAGGTTTACAAAGCTTTTTTGTTCTCACCTGTCGCTAAGAAAAATCATTCATGGCGTCCTGGATCTGAACTAGCGGAGACTGCATGAATCAAAAAGGTAAAATACGTTCCCTCCCCAGGGAGGCTGCCAGCTGTCTCATTGATTCAGTGCTGCTCTTGGCTGATTTGGAGGCTACCCTGGCACCAGTTCCAGAGAGCACCGTATAATAAGGTACCACAATGCAAATTGTTACCAGGGAGAAACAGAACATCTGGTCTGGAACAAAAGCAAAGTCCATCACTAGGAAGCAGCCTGGCCATCAGCGTTCAAGCGTGAATATGCCGGGCCCGTCACCTGAAAGAAGGGGTCCCTAGAGCCAAATAAGAGAAGATAAAATTATGAAACCATAAGGAAAAAGAAATCCTGAGAGAGAAATAACATATTATTTTCTCATCATTTTTGTCTAAATGTAGAAGGATAGTATTAATATCTACTAGTTTTTCTAGGAATGCTTTTTTTTTAACACAACCAACAATGATAAAAATTGAAATTTTAAAAATCAGAGATCAGTTGATGTATGTCTTTTCATTCTTTGAGTTTGGGGGGCTGTTATTTATTTGTTTTGAGGGGATTTTTTTATTTATCTGTTTTGTGAGGTCTGGGGGGCTGTTGTTTTGTTCTGTCTTGTTGTGATGGCTGAAAGCCTCCTTTGTCATCCTGCTGTTATAAGCAGAGCTAATGACTGGCCTCTGTTTTGTAGAAATATTTTAACTGCCAAGGACCTATTGCTCTACATCTGAGAGCAGCCAATCTGAGAGCCATGAGGAGAAGTGGCATTCATGATGCCTACCATGTGCCTTCTACCAAGCTGGGCATTGTAGAGTCTGTGGCTGTCCAGGTTGCTTTATAAGTTCATTGTTGTTTTTGTTGCTGTAAGTACGAAACAACACCTTTGGAAAAGGAGAAGAATTTGACTTCCAACTGCTTTAAAATGCAAATTAAAAAATAAAAAGGGCTTACCCCGTTGACAAAGCCCCTGTCAAAGTGAGAGTCATTACACTCTACACAAGGTTTGTATACTTCATTTCTTTCCAAAGCCATCTGTCTGAATTTAATTCACTGATAATTTTATCAGTCTCCCCATGCTTTGCCTGAAACCTCTCCATTGCATTTTTTATTCTTCACAGATGTTAACTCTTTGAATGACAGTTCCAATGCCCTTAGAATTTTGATGAAGATACATATGGTTTCTGAAGGATCTCTCTCATATGCAACCCTGCACCAGCAATAGTGCTTTTCAACAAAAGTCGTGCTTCTCCTTTGCAAAGCCAATATAAATATTAAATTGTACCCAGGACATTGCTAAATAAGACACCTGCAGTGGCACCATCCCAGGCACATTAAATATGTATCATATAAGATGCCTTTCCAGAAACTAGAAATCAGAACCATTTTATAGGGATAATTCCAATCTTCCTTTCTATCTAATAAGTCATACAATATTATCCTTAACAAGCCTCAGCAAAAGCAAGACCCCATCTTTACTAAAAACAGAAAGAAATTATCCAGACAACTAAAAATAGAAAAAATTAGCTGGGCATATTGGCACACGCCTGTAGTCCCAGCTATTCTGGAGGCTGAGGCAGGAGGACCACTTGAACCCAGGAGTTTGAGGTTGCTGTGAGCTAGGTTGATGCACGGCACTCTAGCCTGGGCAACAGAGTGAGATTCTGTCTCAAAAAAAAAAAATTATCCTTAAGCAAATGCAGGCCATCAAAGAACATCGTAAATCTATTTAAAATGTAGCTGTTTGAAGAAATTAATTTTTTTTACAGCTTGCTCTAGACCATGTATTCTCTTTTGTCTTCTTTTTTTAAAGAGATCATTTAAATGCACTCTTAGTTGTACATAAGATGATTTATCTCATGTATATTGTCAAATCATTTTGAGGATAGTCTATTATTAGTTTCCAGATTAATTCAGAGAAAGGGGCTTGATACAGTTGAGGTCACATCCTGCTTTTAATTTTTCCCTATAAGCATTTCTAAGCTTCTGCATTGAACAGAATGTGACCTGTGGTGCAGGTCAATGTGGCAAATGGATAGGAAGTTTCCCAAGACACCTATTCCCCAGGAACTCATGATCTAATAGGGAAGATCAGACACAAAGCAGACTGCGATTGGCACAGAGTGCTGCATAAACACAAGAGAGAGATTTATTTAACCGGAAACATGGTGCAGACTTCACAGAAGAGATCATTACGTGGGCCCTGAGAACAGGGTAGGATTTGAGGAGTAGAGACAAGAATGAGAAGGAATCCAGGTATAGGGAGCTCCATTGGTAAGAGCATGGATGTGGGAGAGTATGCAATGAGTTTTGGGAATATAAAGGGCACCACTTTGGCTGGATCAGAGAACATAAGAGGGAAGAGACAAAATTAGAGATATAAGGTGGAACCATGAGCTGGAGATGGAAATGTGCCATTAGAAATTTCTGAGCAAACATAAGACAAATGAACTGCACTTTTGGAAAGAAGACAGTTGCAGTCCTCTGTAGGATGAATCAGGAAGAAAGATATTAAAGACAAGGAAAATTTGGAAGTGTCATTGTAAGGAGAGAAAAAGAGGTCCTGGATTAGGGAAGGTGCATTTGATATGAAATTTAGGGAATTAGTTCAAACATTCCAACCAAACAGATGACAGAGATGCACTGAGATCAAAAGGAAGGCTCAGGTGGGCTGAGCAAAGCAATGCGACTAAAGTGCTTTGCAGCTTTGCCTCTTTCTGAGTTAACTCTTGATCTCCCAAGTGTCACCACCATTTCCTAGAGGAATCCAAGCCAGTCGCTTTTGGAAGTATCTGCCTCATACTGGTGGGTTTTTGGTTTGGGGTTGATTTTTTTTTTTTTTTTGACTATTCATTTAGCATTGACTTTGTTTCCAGAGCAGTTATAAAGTTCCTGACACTCATTTGTCTTTATAGACTCAGAAATAAAGGCCAGAAAACAAGGTATTGACGCCAGGTCAACAGGGCATGATAGCAGAGAATGGTGGAAAAGCAAGTACAGGGCTTTAATTCAAATAATGTCAATACCACCTGTAGATTAGAATGCCAGAAATTTAAGAATAAAAGTGTATTGCTTAAAAATGGTGATGATGATGGTAGTAATTATTATATTATTGGCCCTATGAGGGACAATGTGATAAATAGATGAACGAAGATTCAAATCTTCTTTTGTATGATTTGTGTTAACTTTCACTACTAAGAGGATTATTTGCTGCACTAAAGTAGGCCCCCAGACTAGAAAAATTCCATTTAGAGCAAAGTATATAAATAAGTCCCAAAGAGCGACTTAGGGGAGAATTTGGCTTAATGTGTATGGCAGGGATTAGTCAATTGTTTACCAAAACCTTTCCCCTTTCCTCTTGGGTACACAGCTAGACTACAAGTCCCAGCCTCCCTGAGGCTAGGTGGGGCTCAGTAACCCACTACTGCCCAGCTGAATGTGATCAGAGGTGATGCTCTCCACTTACCAGCTTTAAAATCTTCCTGCTTGATCCTCCACATTCTCTTCTGTCTTCTGATGAAGTAGAATAGCAAAGAACTTCAAGGCCCCAGGGAATGGTGGGGCTGCTTGAAGGAAGGATTGCCTGAGGCTGATGTTTCCATCGACCTGCGCCAGAATGCGATGTCAATGAGAATGCTTTCATAAACTGTTATTACGTTCAGTCACTGAGATTTGAGAGTTGTTTACTACAGCAATTAGCCTAACCCAACTGATACACATTTGAGGCTTTGGAGTCAGGCAGACTTAGGTTTATGTCTCAGCTCTGTCACTTAACCAGCTCTGAGAGCATGGACAAGTTATTTACCCTCTTGGAGCCTCAGTTTCCCTATAAGTAAAACAGGGAAAACAGGGCTTCTGTGAACATTAAACCAAATACAATGTGTGTAAATTTTTTGGCACAGTGCCCAGGAATAGAAAGCATTTGATAAAAGATAGCTATTGTTTTTGGTAGGTAAGACACCATTTTTATGGTGTTATTAGCCAGCATAGAAATGACATTGGACAATGGGATGAGAAGGTAGCTCTAGCAAAAATACTCCTCTCTAGCATTCCCTAGGGAAGGAAAATGAAATTTTATCTTCATCTATTATCAAAGAGTTATTTTTGATTAAATGAACATCTTATCCTGTTCTCAAAGAGTGATAAGGTAATCTAAAATTTAGAGTTGGGGTTCAAATTCTAGTTCTAGGATACCCACCTCTGGCCATGATGGAACGAATGGTATAGGAATTACACTACTACTGTAAACTATAAAATTGGATAAAATATATGAAGCAATTGTCAGACATTGGACAACAAACTGCACAGGGCTCTGTGATCCTTGACAGGAGAGATACAGATGAGGTAAACTTGATTTTGACCCCACATTTCCGTCCAAGGCACTTCCTGAACTGAAGTTCAGAGAGTGGCAGTCTCATTAAGCAGAGGAGACAGAGCTTGGAGTTCAGGGCTGCTGAGAAGGCCGGAATTTACATGGAAAGGTATTTGAGATAGGGGAGATGCAAAAAGTGGGGTCCCCAGAGCTCTGCATGGAGGTGCTGTTCAGGACCTTGGCCAAGTGCTGGGCTGCAGGTGTGCTAAGTAAGATGTAGGGAGGCCAACCACAAAATAGCTGCTGGGAAGGGAAGTGTCTCCCAAATGAAGATACAAAGGTTGTAAAGCCAGGAGACTTTGGAGTCCCAGCCTGTCACAGTGAAATGAAGATACTTTGTTTAGTAACTTGGGTATCTAATTAAAAGTTCAGAAAGGCCACACCTTAGAAATAAAGACTATGCCCTACAGTAAGCAACATGCCCTAGAACTGGGAAAAAATAAATAAATAGACTCCCTTTAACAAAATCCAAAACCTCAGGTTTCTCAACTTCAGCACTATTGAAATATTGGATCAGATCATTCTTTGCTGTGTAGTGCTACCCTGTGGACTGTAGGATGTTCAGCAGCATTCCCAGCCTCTACCCTCTATATGCCAGCATTACATTCAAGTTGTGACAACCAAAAATATCTCCACACAATGTCAAATGTTTCCTGGTCAGTGGGGAGCCAAATTATCCACGGTCAAGAACCACCACTCCACAGGATCTAAGTGATCCACCCATGAAATAAACTATCAGCCAGCAAAAAACTCAACATTCCCTAGAGAAAACATCATAATCCAGTAAGTCACGTAATATCAACATTACATTTTTTTAAAACTACTATACAGACAAATAGGCAAGGAAATATGAGTTACAGTCAAAAGAAAAAATAGTCAATAGAAGCAATCCCCCAGGATGCTGCAGGTGTCAAAATTACCAGAGAAGCACTTAAAAAGCTATTGTAAACATGTGTAAAGATTTAAAGGAAATGCTGGACAGAGTGAGTGAATAAGTAGAGAATATTAGTATACACATGAAAGCTATAAAAAGAACAAAATGGAAAATCAAAAACTGAAAAATAAAGCATACGAAATAAAACACTCACTGGATGGGCTTAAGAGCAAATTGGACAGTGGAGACAAAGGGATTGGTGAACTTGAAATTAAATCAGTATAAATCACCCAAACTGAAGAACAAAGATAAAAATGATTTTTAAAAATGAAAAGCACCTCAGTGTCTTGTGGAACAATAGGAAAATGTTTAATAGATATATAATTAAAGTCTTGCAAGGATAAGAGAGAGAGAGGTTAGGGCATAAACACATTTGAAGAAGTAATGGTTGAAATGTCCTAAATATAGTGAAAAACATCAACCCATAAATCCCAGAAACTGAGCAGCAAACTTATAACAGTACAAATACAAAGAAGACCATACCTAGGCACATAATAATAAAACAGTTGAACTCCTAAAATAAAGAAACATTTTATTTATGTTTCCCAAAAGAAGGAAAAGTGATTACACATAGGGGAACAATAATAAGATATCTTTAACATTTCATCAGAAACAATGGAGGCCAGAAGACTATAAGATAGCATCTTTAAAGTGCTAAAAGAGGAAATTTCTGCTTCAAGCCAAGATAGTTAAAAAAAGAAAAAACCAGACGGGCGTGGTGGCTCACGCCTGTAATCCTAGCACTCTGGGAGGCCAAGGCAGGTGGATCGCTCAAGGTCAAGAGTTCAAAACCAAACTGAGCAAGAGCAAGACCCCGTCTCTACTAAACATAGAACGAAATTACTTGGCCAACTAAAAATATATAGAAAAGATTAGCTGGGCATGGTGGCACATTCCTGTAGTCCCGGCTACTTGGGAGGCTGAGACAGGAGGATCTCCTTAGCCCAGGAGTTTGAGGTTGCTGTGAGGTAGACTGACGCCATGGCACTCTAGCCCAGGCAACAGAGTGAGACTCTGTCTCAAAAAAGAAAAAAAAAAAAAACTTAAAGTAACAAAAAGAAAACAAAATACATAAAGTAATGGTTTTCAAGACGTCAGTCAACAAAGGATAATTATCCCTGAGAAACAGGAAATAAATAAAGTGAGCCTTATGACTGCCCCAGCTTCCTGACTTAAGAGTTTACAGGCCACTGCCCTGGTTTTTCCAGGGAGGGAAAAAAGCAAGCAAAACTTCACTTTCTGAGTTGATAAGACAAAGCTCAAAGTCTAGAAAAACAAAGCAACTAGAGTTTGTAGGATCTAGTACCAGAAAGGAAAGACCTGCACAAAAACATAAGCCAGGACCTCTTCAGAGCATCTCCATCAAGTAATCAGCACATTCATGTGAGGAAAATACCTGAGGCCAGGAAATTAGAGGAAAGAGTACCCAATGGTCACATGGGACAATGATTTGTGCCTGTTATCACCAGCCTGTTATTCATGGGGCATTGGATTGAGTATGCAGAAGGATATTTCCTTAGAAATGGTGAATAATTATCCCTAGACCAAATGATGCTCTGTTCACACATTAAAAGGATGCATATTTTAATCTCCGATCAATGTCTTAAAAAGGCACAAAGAGCTACAGTTCAAAAGCCAATCTAGGAAATAAAACAGAATTTATAAAAATATTTAATTAACCCAAATTATAATTCTGCCACTTATTCCTTGTGTAACCTTATACAAATTATTTCAAATTCTTTTAACTTTAGTTTTCCCATGAAACTTTGTGATAATTTATTCACAATGGTGAATAATTATCTCTAGACCAAGTGATGTCCTGTTTTGGTACAATATATGTAGTATATATTATGCCAAATTATAAAAGCAAGACCCAAAGGGGTCGAACTATTTTCAAGTAACTTAACTGTACCCCAGTACAAAACACAAAAATATTTATAGGAATACAAAAATATCCAGCACCTAACAAGATAAAATTCACAGTGTCTGGCATCCAAGCAAAAATTATCAGGTATATAAAGAAGACAGAATACACAACCCATAATGAGGAGGTAATTTAATCAATTGAAACCAGCCCAGAACTAAGACTAATGTTAGAATTAACAGACATGGGCAAAAAATAATTATTATTACTGTATTCCAAAATGTTCAAAATGTTAAGTAGGGACAAAAAAGACAAAAGGGGCAAAATGAGACTTTTTCAGACATTAAAAAAAAGCTAAAAAATATTTATTGCCAGTATATCTGTACTACTCTCTGAAACCAGGAAGTTGGGCAATCAAATTTCAAAATATGAGAACTACAATGTTGAAATCTAAAGCACCCTGGATGGGAAGAATGGCATATTAGGTAATTAAGAAGAAAAGATTAGTAAACTTGAAGAAGCAGCAATCAAAACTATACAAAATTAATCAAAAAAAGAAAAAGAATTTACAAAAAATAACAGAGCATTAGTGAGCTGTGAACCAACTTCAAGTGGCCTATTAGTCTAATATTATATATTTAGAGTGACTAAAGGAGAGAAAAGAAAAGGAAAGACTCAAAAAATGTTTGAAGAAAAAGTGGACAAAATTTTTTTAAATTGATGAAAACTATAAACCTACAGATCAAAGAAACTCAACAAACCCCAAAAATAAGAAATTGAATTAATTAATTAGTTGAATTATTATAATCAAATTACTCAAAATCAGTGATAAAAAGAAAAATTTAAGAGCATGGGGGTAGGGTAACATGCTTCATAAAAAAAGAACAGAAGTAAGGATGAGAATAGATTTCTCATCTGAAGCAAAGGAATCAGAAGACAACAGAGCAACTTTATTAAAATACAGAAAGAAAAAACCTTTCAACCTAGAATTCTATACCCAGCAAAAATATGTTGCAAAATGAAGGCAAAATAAAGACTTTTTCAGGCATAAAAAAAAAGTTGAAAGAATTTATTACCAGCAGATATACACTACTTGTATTAAAAAATGGCAAAGAAGTCATTCAGAAAGAATGAAAAAGATATACAGAAATATTAATCTATATGAAAAAATGTAGAGCACTATAAATGGTAGCTACACAGATAAATATATAAGATGTTATCCTTATTTCAATTTCTTTAAAAGAGAATTTATTATTTAAAAAAACTAATAAAATATATTGTAGGGTTTATAACATACTTATAAATAAAATATATTGTAAAAATAGCCTAAAAACTGAAAGGGAGAAAATGAAAGTATACTACTATATGATTATTACGTTATATGGGAAGTTACATAATATTGATTCTAAATAGACTGTAATAAGTTAAAGATGCACATTTTAATCTCAGATCAATGTTTTTAAAAACATAAAGAGATATAGTTCAAAAGCCAATCTAGAAAATAGAATATTATAAAATATTTAATTTATCCAAATTATTATTCTGCCACTTATTCCTTGTGTAAATGTATGCAAATTGTTTCAACTTTTTTTAATGTCAGTTTCCTGATCTCCCATTAAATGTATTTAATAATATTAATTTCATTAAGTTGTGATAATAAACCAATCTTTAAGTTCCTTGAGAGAACTTACTAGTTTTTATATTGCCTATACCAGGCACAGTGCTTGGCACATGGATTTTTATATTAACTAATTTCTTTTCTTAAATTTTACCTTGTAAAGGGAAAGTGCCTGGCATATAATAGATATTCAATAAATATTCTTAAATAAATCTATGATAAAGTGCTCTATAAAATGATGAAATATAATAAGATAAATCAAAAATGGTTCAAATAGTTAAAATATCATGCATTTATATTTGACAAGCTGTAAGTAAAGGGAGATTTGCACATGTACATGCAAACAAAAACACTAAGAATATTTGAAGACAGTGGAAAACAAGGCTTCATTATTTTTTTGACTCACCAACATTGATAAAAATATTGAAATCTACAATATACCATAGAAATGTAGCCTGAAATAAGTTTATCCTCAGATGATTTAAAACTGTCACAGTTTGAGTCCTGATGATCTATAACAGCTGTTCTTTCCAAATCAGGTGGTTTCTGGGGATGCTAGTCAGCAACAAGCAGAGAAAGAAGAAGTTAAGAATCTCCATGTATCAGTCACAGAGGGTGTCTGATTAGCAGACAGTGAGGCCCTGGAACTGTTCGGCCAAGAACCATTTTTTTTTTTCCTTCCGAAAATTTTATTGGGGGAAAACTACAAAACATTTACAGTACAATGTTTACAGTCACAATTTGTAGTGAGCTGATTTCCCAAAAAGCAAGAGTAACTCATGGAAGCAGCTCTAAGAAGACACATTAAGAAAGTCTGAGGATCTGAGGAATATTGACCAGCTTAAAAGGATTTCTGTTCACTCTTCTCATAATTAATAATGGCAATTGTCAATCATTTCCTGAGCATAATTTCTGTCCAGCCTTGGGCTAACTTTACATATATTGCCTAATTTAATCTTCACAACAACTCCATGATTACTAAGTCCAGCCTTTTATAAATACTTGACCCTAATGCTTACCTTAAATTTATTATGGAAATGAAGAAATCAGATATTAGTGATTATCTGATGAGGCACACACCTAAAAGGTAAGCCAGGCATGGTGGCATGCACCTGTTGACCTAGCTACTGGGGAGGCTGAGACAGAAGAATCCCTTGAGCCCAGGAGTTTGTGGTCAGCCTGAGCAAAGGAGACCCCGTCTCTTTAAAACAAATGTTTACAAATATCTGCTATTATATTTTAACATATTTTTAATTGTTCATAGCCCATTTAATTTCAGTCTGAGATTTTGGAAGGTCTTCATCCATTACACAGCAAACAGCACTCTCTTTGTTTACACACACACTTGCACACACATATATATGCACACAGATGAACACACTTCACAGTCAGTATAGTAGAAGGAAAGAACCCATGTTTCAAAGTCAGATAAATTTGTTTCAAATATTGATTCTACCACTTACAAGATGCAGACCTTGACAGAATATTTAATTCTCTCCTTTCTGATCTATAAAATGAGGATAATAGTGTCTACCCCCTAGAACTTTTTGAGGTTTAACTCAGGTAGTAGCATTTGTGATGGGTCCCAGGACAGAAACCAGTAAATGTTTCTCATCATCTTTCCTCTCGCAAAAAGTTGTATGCGTTTAAAATGAAGGACCCTATTTTAAAAGAAGTAACCTGCTAATTGAGTACCATCATGTAAAGTGTGGACAGCATAGGACAACACATGTCCTACTTTAGTCTTCAAACATGTAAACTTTACCTGGTCGCTTCTTGTTGGCCTCGCAGCCCACCACCAGATGGCAGGAGACGTGTGATGAATCAGACGCATAAGAGCATCTTCACTGGGAAGAAGATCATCATTCCAGAGAAGAGAGCAGCTAGAACAGTACAGACTCTTCCCAGTGATGGATATAAAACGTTATGTAGCCAATTCCTACCGTCCATGAGAAGGTAATACTTAAGATCGCTTCAACTCTTAAAAGCCATAGTCAACATGCCCCAGGAGAGTTCTGGTCTAGGCTAGCTTCACAATCACACAGATTCCAGATTCCCAGCAGTGGGACTAAGTTACTGTGGATCTAAATTAAACAGATTCTGACTCAGCTATCATAACGAAGAATGGCAGAAACAAATTATAACACACTGAATTTTTTTTAATCCATGTTTCCATACAAGTATAAAATGTATATGTGTGTGTGCATGTGATTATGTATATGTATGTAAAAATGATAAATAATATTTTTAAATGGGGTGGAGAAGGAAAATCTATACTTTACAAAAGAATTCTAATAAATGCAGAAGGGATGATATTATAGAATTCAAAAAAAATCACCATTTGCAAACACCATAGTAACAATTGATTGAGGTAAGAATTAATAATAATTACCAAAATCATGGATGAAATATTGTTGAAGAACAGGATATTAACACAGTCTGAAAGTATTGCTCCGCCAATTACTTATTAATTTTAAAGGAGAAAGGTATGTTTGATAGTGGGAAAATCTTTAATCAAAAGATCAAATTTAACATAAGCAATAATAGAACAAACCGAACTAATGTGTCTCCTAATTAGATATACTGAGAAGGGTGATGATATACAACATCACCTCTGTAATACGCCTGGAGCAAAAAAATGTTTAAACTGAATCATAAGAAAATCATTAGACAAACGCAAATTGAAGGACAATCTGCAAAATAACTAATCTTGACTCTTCTTAAGTCCAAAACAGGGCTCCTCCAAACGCCAAAAGGCCAAAAAACTGTCCCAGATGAAAGGACCCTAAAGGGGCAAGACAAGTAAATGCAATGCATGATCCTTGATTAGATCCTGGATTTTTAATTTTCTTTAACTTTTTTAAACACCTATAAAGGCCATCTGAATATGGACACTATATTAGGTAATAGTGTTGTGTTAATGTTGATGTCTTGCAAATGATATTAATGTTTGGTTATGTCAAAGAGTGTCCATTTCTTAGAAAACACAGGCTCAAGGGGGAAGTGTCAGGAAGCCTACAACTAACTCTCAAGTGGTTCAGGGAAGGGAAAAAATTACATGATGTATATTTATCCTACCATATATGAGAAGGTAATACTTAAGATCTATTCCAACACTTAAGAGCAACAGTCTATAAGAACAGTCCCAGGAGAGCTGTTCTTACATTGAATGGCAACAGAGAGAGAGAGTGAGCATGTAAGTACAAAAGTGACAAAATGTTAAGTGAATCTAGGTAACGGTTTTATGGATGTTTATTATACTAGTCTTAGATGTGCTTTTTCAATGAGATTGAACTTTATTTGGGGCTTTTTTTATTTGTTTTTTTAATTTTATTTTTTTCTTTGACAAATAATTTTACACATGCATGGGGTATGCAGTGATAGTTCAATACATGTAATGTATAGTGATCAGATCAGGGTGATTAGTAAATCCATCACCTCAAACATTCATCATTTCTTTGTATTGGGACTGTTCAATATCCTCCATCTAGCTATTTGAATCTGTGTAATATATTATCCTTAACTATTGTTAACAGTTATATAGAACACTGTAGGATGACTATAGTTAATGATAATATTTTTTCTAATTTGATTCTGGGAAATCTGATTTGAGAAACTCATGTCAGTTCTAATTGGGATCTGCTAACCTGGGGGCAGGGGGTGAGAAAACCAGAGAAAAATATGTATTGAAGCCTAAAGGAATCAAAGAGTGAAATAAACATCCCAGTCCACATGTGTTGTAAGGAAGGCGGTCTGAATCAGCTGGTTCCCAGAGGTGTGGGGCAAGAGTTTATGCTCCCTCCTCGCTGCTCTTCTGATTCTATGATACATTTTCTCTTTAAGTTTATAGACTACAAAAATAGCTCAGGCCAGAGGGAGGAGCCATTTCCTTCTTGCAGTGGGAAAGTCTGAAGTCTAGACCTTTATTATTCTGAATTGCCTTTCCAGTTGGAACCATAGAAATGACTATCAGTGCGTCTATAAACCTGGCTGCTCTGAGCTCTGGCAGCGTGCCCATTTCTAAGGCCACATGTGGGCTCCACAGGACAGCAGCATGTATTGTTATCTGAATTTATTCTCCACCTAGAATGGAAGTGGGTCAGCACATCCACATCTGAGAAAGGGCAGACTTCAGAGCTTCTCTCAGCACCCCAGCTGTTTCCCTTGTGTTATTTCACTTTCCAGAGCTTCATGGACTCTATTTTGAGATTTTTTTTAAAAAGTGGGACAGTTGGTATGGTGTCTGTGATCCATTGAAATATGTTTTCTAAAGGAAAACACTCCGTTAGAAAGTGAGAAGTCTGATGCCCTCCCATTTCTTATGTTCCTGCGCTTGACCTTCAACTGAGTTAAACCTGGAATGCATATAGGTATCTGTCAGTTGTGGAAAGAAACAATACTCCTGGGAATTCATTCTGACATGGACTGGCCCGATTTAGACTGTCCTTAGAGTCTTCCTTCTTCCTAAACAGTTGCTCAGCACTAGACCATTTGTAAAACTGTATCTATATCTTTTACTACTATGTTAACCTGAACCCAGAACAAAACATAGAAATTTCAAACGTTTCAAGGTGTCCTAGGCGAATTGCCTGATCTCTGCATTTCTCTTGCCTCAGTTCTAAAATAGTAGTAAGTGTCTCCATGAGTTGCACAGAAATGAAATGAGAATGTGAATTCTCTCTTGATCATGAACTACTAAAGAGTAGGGACTTCCTCATTTATTTTTGTGGCATAGCACCAAGGACTTTAAATACATGTTAGGTTGAGTATCATACCTGAATATAAATAGATGCCTTTACAAAGACAGTCTCCTGTTCCCATATAGTCTAGGGAAGAACATGCCCACTAATCGGTTTTATGGATATATACTACTATGCGTCATGTGGGTAGCTCCATTATCTTGTATCTATTTGTGTTGCTCTTCTTATACTGAATGTAAACAGTTCTTAGACACAAGAAAATACTGGTTTGAGTTTAAACATATAGCATTGCTGTCTTCTAATTAGATGGTTAAGACTAACAAAGGACAGGGGTCAGCAAACTTTCTGTGAAAAGCCTGATAACAAATATCTAGAATTTGTGGGCTAAATGGTCTTTGTCACAATTATTCAACATTGTGATTATAATGGGAAAGCAGCCACAGGCAATCTAGAAATGAAGAAGTCTGGCTATGTTTCAATAAAACATTATTTATTGACACTGAAACTTGAATTTCGTGTAATTTTCGTGTGTCTAAAAATATTCTGTCTTTGATTTTTGTTTCAAACATTTAAAAATGTAAAAAATATTCTCAACTCACAGACCATATGGAAATAAGTAGTTTGAGGCTAGGATATTAATTGTTAGGATATCACTTGTGTTTTAATATTGCATGAATTTACCAAGCACTTTCACATCAACCTAAAATTCAACTTCTAAAAGCATGAGTTAAATAGCTATAGAATTAAAATTCATATTTTAAAAAGAAAGGGGTAAGACAAATTGTTAAGTGCTTCTTTAGAAGACAGCCCTCTATTAGAAATCTACTGATTTGTTTTTCATTGTTTTCTAACAACAATAGAAATTTCTAAAACTATCAGTGAACTGTAAAAATTATTTTCACTATGTGTAGGTAATTTAAAGTGATTAAAAATTAGGTGTGCTTCAATAGGTCTTAATGGCTTATAGGCACTACTTAAGAGCACATTTATTCATTCATTTTATACAATGAGCCACACACACATAAATAGTAACAACTTTAGAGGTGCCGTACATGTTTTTTAGAAAGAAGTATGCATTTTTTTCTTTGACATATAATCATCCCAATTGGATGAGTTTAATATACATCATCAAAAGGGAGAACTCT
Organism: Lepilemur ruficaudatus; assembly: GCA_963574885.1. Lineage (NCBI taxonomy): Eukaryota > Metazoa > Chordata > Mammalia > Primates > Lepilemuridae > Lepilemur > Lepilemur ruficaudatus. The sequence continues at coordinate 11,263 of CAUYRT010005139.1, read as the reverse complement.
GAAAATCCAGTAAGGGAAGCTAAAATGATAAAAGAAACTCTCATAAAGGAAAAAAAGGAGCATATTAGATCATTGGTCACCTCTCTCTAGATGATTTGTCCAAACCTTCAAAGCTCTGTGCTTGAAAACCTGTATCCATATTTCTTACATAACGTTGCAATGGGCGAGGAGAATGGGAGTTATCAATTTAAAATATTTACTGAGTTCCTGTCATATGCCAAGGGCTACTCAAGCATTAGCAAAGTAGTGGTGAACCAGACAAGCAAGTTCTCTATTCTCATAGAGGTTGTATTCTAGTGAGGGAAGATGAACAAATAAAGAAGAATGTTAGCTAATGGCAGGTGCAATGAAAAGAATTTTAATAGGCTAATGTGGCAGAAAGTAAATACCAGGAAAGCTAGTTAAACCAGGTATTCAGGTACAGATCTCTTGAAGAAGGTAACCCTGAATTTGCGATTTAATTGACAAGAAGAAAGTGATTGCATCAAGAGCAGGGGAAGTGCATTCCGAGCAGAGGGAACCACTAGTGCAAAGACCTAGGGTGAGAAAGAGTTGCTCTATTTGAGAAACAAAAAGAATATCCCTATGTAGTGTTTTGTAAGCCAGGATAAGAAGTTTGGATCTTATTCTAAGTTCAATGGGGCAAGAACTTAATGAGGGAGATTAGTAAGGAAGATATTATACTAGTCCAGATCAGAGATGACATGGCTGGGAGCAGGGGAGTAATAATGGAGTTGGAGAGAAATGGAAATGGAAAAAGTGGATGTGTTTTTAAGATAAAAGCAACAGGTCTGTACAAAGTTAGATGTGGGAGACAAGGAACAGAGGAATCGAGGATGACTCCTTAAATTTTGGCTTTAACAACTGGATGGATAAAGTTGCCATCTGCTCAGGACAGGTTGCAGGGAAGGGGGATTTGGGTGCGGGAATATAAAGAGTTCTGTCTTGGCCACGTTAAACTTGAGATGCTGTATTAGTTTTCTAGGGCTGTTGTAACAAATCATCACAAACCAGGTGGCTTAAAACAATAGAAGTTTATTCTCTCACAGTTCTGGAGGCCAGAAGTTCAAAATCAAGGTGTGAGCAGAGTAATAAATTCTAATCAATTAATTCTAATCCTACTTCATTTGAAAACTGAAATGAACTCTTTAAATGAGAAAGAGAACTACATAATGATTAAATACAAAACTTCTGCAAGCAGAGAGTGAAGGTAGCAGAATATGCCACCCCAAAAACATGCCACTTTCCCTTAAGAATTATTTTGAGCTGATTATTTTGAGAAACAGCAAACATGGGAGATGCTCTGAGAACAGTGGAAGTTACCTTTTTGTAAGGTAAATTGACATTTATGAACGAAATCTCCATTTGCAAGAGTGTCTCCCTTTCTGTATCTGGAAAAGAAGAATGACTAAATCACAAGAACAAACCTTACTCTTGTTTATGTACTTTTCCTGGTCACCTTTCCATAACTGGCCTTCCCCACACCCTTCTCTCTTTTTTCTTTAGCTGAAGATGATATTTATGCCTGAATTCTAAGCTGCCTTGGAAAGTTACTCTTTCCTGAGTTTTCTCCCAGGTATATATGAAGTAGACATGTCAATAAACTTCTGTTTGTTTTTTCTCTTGTTAATCTGTCTTGTGTTGCAGGAGTCTTAGTTTACAGGGGCCCAAAAACTTTGAAGAGTAGAGGGAAAAAACATTTTTTTCTTCTCTTAGAATAGCCTGGATTTAATTAATTCCTGACACTGTCACTTACTAGCTGTGAGACTTTGGGCAAATTATTTGACCTTTGCATGCCTCTGTTTCTCCAGCTGTAAAGTGGGGCTGCAATAAAATTCTGACACTAATTACTTGGAGTTAGGTGAAACTACACAGCTTAAAGACTCACACCCCAAAAGACTGCCCTCACTTTAAATACCAGCCACAAACTCAGGAGTTCCCAGGCTACCTGCACTTCTGACCAAATGGCTGCAAATTTAGGGGCTCACACTACCTCTCCAGGTTTGATAATTTGCTAGAACAGCTCACTGAACTCAGGAAAGCACTATACCAGTACAATTTCAGTATAGCAAAAAAATACAAATTAGAATCAGTAAAAAGAAGAGAAAAACAGGGCATAGTCTAGGAGAGTCTCAAATTAGAAGCTTCCTTGACTTTTCCCTGTGGGATCAGGACACACCAGCCCAAGCTTCAGTGTCCAGATATTTTACTGGAGTTTCATTATAGAGGTATGATTAATTGACAGAATCAGTGACCACGTGATTGAACTTGATCTTCAACCCTCCTCCCCTCCCAAGAGGTTGAGCTGATATTGAGTGGGTCAAAGCCCCAAGCCCCTAATCACATGTCTTGTCTTTCTAGCATAGTCAGCCCTTATCATAAAACTATCTAGTGGTCCACCAAGAACTATCCATTAGCATAATCTATGTGAGCCCACCTTGAATAATAGCAAAGAGACTCTTACCATTCAGAAAATTCCAAAGACTTAAAAGCTCCCTCCCATGAGCCAGGGAGAAAGGTCAGCCAAATTCTTTATTATGTAGCAGGAGCTAATGACAAAATCTACCTCAAGGAGCTGTTGAGAGGATTAAGAGAGTTAATAAATGTGAAGTAGTTAAAACACTGCTTTGCACTCTAGAAACTTTAGCTATTATTATTTACTAACTTTTAGATACCTCTACATGTGTTAGGTATTATTAAATCTCATACTTATGCTGCATTTTCCTCCCTAAGAGAGATATTCTCTGCCCTCACTTCTCTAAATGTATACACCCCATAGGAAATTCTTGCAAAGGCTGTACTACACCTATTTTTCATCTATCTTTATAAGATCTGTACCAAGTTTCTAATATCACACTATTGTGCACCAAACGGAGTACAGTTGTTCTATAAAGCCTAAAATATATTAAGTAACTGGGAGAACTACTAGCAATCAATGTCCCAGATTAAACGTTCCATTTACAATAACACATAACCCACTTATATTTCCCATTTGTATTCATTATTTCAACAAATGTTTATTTAGTGCTGGGTGCTACTCTAGATGTTGAAACTACAGCAGTGAACCAAACAGAGCAGTTGCCTTCTTGAGCTCATATTCTAATGGGAAATTCAGATAATAGCCACATGTAAAAAACACATATACTGTAAATATATTTATGTAACACACATATATATGGTGAAAAATAAAGCTGAATTAGGGGATAGAGAGTGAAATAAGATTCCATATTTAAATGGGTGGTCAGAGAAGTTTTCTCCGAGGCAAATCTGGAATGAAGTGGCTCCGGTATCTCCTGACCTGCTTCCTGCTCTGTTTGTGTACCAGCAGTTCTGTCCTCTGGTGTCTGTACACACAGTCTCTCTTTCTCACCTTGTCACTAGATTAAACCAGTTCAGCCTGTTTATAGCTGCCCATTTCATCCACGTGTCAAGGTCAGTTTGAAATCCAATGATGTTCTACACCTAGTCATTTTGAGTCAACATCAAGCTTGATGAAAGCATAATGTTGATATTGATGCTTCAAGGATTTTAGTCGAAGATGATGGTTAAGAGGGTGATTTTGTGGAGAAAACAGAGAGGCCAACTTTAGCAAGGCAGCCTAGCAATCTTTCCTTTGAAAAAACATCAGAGTTTTGGGCTTTGTCTTTTCACTCTGCAATTGCAGATTTAAGTTAATATTAAATTACTTATCAGAGACAGTTTGGAATATAGTTTTCTTTATATTCTACTTGACTTAACATCATTTCTCCATGGTAAAGTCTCTTTGCTGTAGAAGCTCTTTTTATAGATAATTGAGCCTAAGAGTGAAATCAAGGCATTGGAAGGAAATACAGCTGATTCTCTTTCCAGAGGGATATAATCCTGGCCTCCGTCCTGGAATCAGTGAAGCATGAGGCACATGACAATCCTTGACTTCAATCAAAGCTCCACGACTACTCCCTGGCAGTTGGGAGGCAGATTGCCAAGTGAAAGGCTGCCTCATCTACTCTACCATCTATTCAGGGCACATAGCACTCAGATAATAAACGATGGGCCACTGAAGCCATTAACAAGGAGAAAATGCATTGAGAACTTATCTTCTCTTTACAAAAATTCAGCAGAAATATCCATCAAACCCATCATGAAAGAAAGATACATAGATCAAAGAAAAAGGAAAGAAAGGAAGTGAGGGGAGGAGTAAGGGAGGGAAAGAAGGCAAGAAAGAAAGAGAGAGAAAGGAAGGAAGGGAGGGAGAGAGGGAGAAAGAAAGAGAAAGAGAAAAAGAAAAGAGAGAGAAAGAAAGAAAGAAGCAAAAAGGATATCCCCTTTTACTCTCAGAAAATAGCACTACAAACAGATAAACTCCTTAGTTAAAATCACAGAAAGGGTGATGTTCAGCTTTATTACTGGATAGCAGGGTTGTACATTACAGACCATTACGAACAGACTCGTATGAAGAAAGCAGCAGATATACGCAATCAAAGCGTCTACTGAGGCATGGAACCACAGAACTGCAGCAATCACCATAGAAAGCACTGCAGTGACAATACAATTTTAAATCCATTTGGTAGGCAAACTATACCAATTGAAATTTCTCAGGGTGAATGAGTTTAAAACTTGCTATCTTCAGAGCAGCCTATCCCGCAATACCACTTTATTTATTCAGAGGAAGATTGGAGAATATGGGTAAACATTACAGCTTCAGCCTCAACATGCTTTGTAGATAAATCCAGTTTGGTATTTGTTCTCTATGCCTTTGCATAAGTTTCTTTTCCACTGCAGAAGAAGAGGGCAGGAAGCAAGGAGAATGGAGAAAGGGAATATCTTTTAAATATACCATGCATAGAACTATGAAATGGCAAGATGTGTTTACCATGCAAGCCATATGAACACTGGAAGGCATTCTGTCATTTAATGTTCCCACTTTAGATTTTAAAGAGCTGGGAAGTGCTCGAATCTCTTCAAGCAGTCTAAGAGATAGTAAGTTGCAATGTGTCTGAAGGCATCACTTAGCCAAAATACACAGCAAGGTAACTTCACAAAGTGCAGGTCATAAAATACATATTTGTTTTATGGTTGAAATTTCACATTTTCTCTTTTCTCCCATTGGAAACCTAGTTAGTTTCAGCCTAATGAAGTGAAGTATGTGAAATGGAACCAAGGGACAAAATGTTCCTGCAAAAGTACAATAAAAATAATTCTTGAAAGAATTGTGGTTGGAGAAGGTTGGAAACATTTTCCATGGAGCTTATGAAAACTGGAATATGAAATTTAAGCATTCCATGTAAAAATTTCACAACTCTGATGAGTAGTCTGCAGATATTTTTTTCACTTACTGAAAGCCACTAGACGAAGGACCCTGTCTTGACAAATGTCTTAACTCACCTATTGAAGATTGAACCTTCTATCTTATTTGTCCATTTCTATGTTTACTCATGGAAAATTTGCTATTTTAGGTAGGAAGAAGAATATAGTAATCATAAAGATCTCCTTTTTCCCCCCACAAGAAAAACAATTTTGGTAAGTTCACTGATTTTGTTACCAAAAGTTCGGCACTTGTCCCTGAGGCCACATCAAAAGAATGAGGACAAGTGGTTTGAGGAGAAAGAAAGGGAGATTTATTAATTTGCTGGCTCTTGAGGAGGTTGGCACTTCAGGTCTTAAAGTACCATTGTCCTGTCTATACGCAGAAATACAGAGCTTTTAAACGGAGGGTTTTCAGCTTCAGGGTATTGTTGTTTAACTATAGTTGATGGTTCTGATCAATCCCATCTCCCTCAAACTTACAGTTTCAGTTGTGTTGAGCCATCTCCTGTGGTATAAAGAACAAAAGACACTCCCCTGTCCCTCCTGACCACTGGCCTAAGGCAGGGTACAGGTTTTAATTCCCAGAAAGAGTGGAGGAGGTACTAAAGTGACAGCTTATAATACATTTTACCCTTTTTCAGGCCATTCCCTCTGTTACAATTTGGGGGTGACATACTATATTTGGAATTTCTTGGAATGAAGAGCATATTCACTGAATGTGCCACGTGCACTTAGCATTACAGAGTCAGAGTCAGATGTGGGATTTGGAGCATGTCACCTAATCTCTCCCTGTTGTTTTTTTTTTTTTTTTTTTTCATTTATAAAATGAGACATTTGGATTAGATAATCTGAGTCCCATCCAAAGTTCTATGGTTTGAATCATTATTAAGGACCTTAAAATGGTATATATGTTTTTAGGGTAAGAAATCTTAGAAAATATGAACTACTCTTTATCAAGTGCTTGTATTATCACTTTTTACTCCTCACAGCAACTCTATAACATAGTTACTATCATTTTAACATTTAAATTGTTTTTAAGAAAATAAGCAAGTCTAGAAAGTTTAAATAAAATTCTCAAGATTTCACAGTTACAAAGTGAAAGAGTTCTATCAAATCCAGGTCTATCTAATCACAAAGACAAATTTCTAACCACTTGGCCATATTACCACCATTAGAGAAGGTGATCAATCGCATGGCCTCATTTTACATTTGAAACTGGTAGCTAAACAAGATCAAGTAACTTGATTTTGGTCACAGAGCCAAAAGTGTCAGAGTCACAACCTGAATACAGGTTTATTTTCCCTCAAGTCAATGTGTATTACACCACATGGCCTGTTTCCTGAAGGTACAAGACAGTACATAAGCCAAAGAAGAGGTTAGAATTCCTTATGATTCTAATTATCAGATTTAATAAGCATGAGTTCAAATAACTACAGAGATCCTAACTGAAGTCCAAGGCAAGTAAATTTTCCAAAAATAAAAAAGAGAAAATAAAGCAGACAGACTTGACAAGAACTGAAGATTAAATTTAAAGGTCTTGAATGCTGCCTGGTTCTCTTTTCATTAATTTGCAGCCAAAATGGTATCCTAATTCCCATTGTTCCCTGTTCCTGGGAATAGTCTAGAACCAAAAATGCCCTGAGTCTCTTTGGAGAGCCTCCCTAGTTTGCACTAACCTTATTGCAAAGCCTAAGCCCTAGAGTGGCCATTTAAATGGACCACCTCAATTTTCTGCAGAAGGCTCATCATTCATAGCCACCATGAACATCTTTTGTAATGGTGAACAGCTTGATGCTTAAAACGTTATCAATTTTAAGCCGTCATAAGAAAAGCAGCAGCTCCTTTGCACAGAGAGAATATGTACATATATTTTGTCCCATCAAAGAGGACCTGAAAAGTCCTTCTCCCATTTGCTTGAGAAAAATAGCCTTTAAGCTGAGATTAAGAAGGGAAAAACTTCTGATAAAAGGGAATATTTTTCAAAAACTTGCAAGTGACTGCAAAGCCAGTTAACACAGAAAACCTTGTCACCTTAAGTATGCCATTTGTTATCACACATGCCGGAATACATCTATTCATCTTCTTTTAATTGCTTAGTGGGCTAGAAATACAAAGCAGCTCACTGATGCAGAGACTGTGAAAGCATATTTTGTCATGGAAACTTTGAAAACATTTCAAAGCAGGAGCTCTTCTCTGGTGAAATGAAACCGTCTAGCTGTTTGTTGGACATTGTATTTGGCTGATAACAGTCTAGAAAAGGAAGCCTTCTCTCTGAGTGGCTTTTGCATATATCTTCTTGTGCTTCCAGACAGCTAAGAAAATTCCTGCAATTTTCCAAGCAGAGTTTAGGAGAGCAGTAGGTTGTTCTTTCTTCCTTTTTTCTTGCAAAATGACAAATAAGTGAGATTATCCCTGAGTCAGCAGGTAAATATCTGGTTACCACTCTGAGTGTATCTGAGACTAATATTGGAGCAGTTTTGAATCCACTCTTCCTCTAAAGAATTGCTACAAGTTGTTTAAAAAAAAATTAATTAGGAGGCCATTAGGCTGAGACAGCTCCAGCACCTTGAGTTCCTACATAAGCAAAATAAATCCCAACTCAGAGTGAATGATCATAGCCTCGGAAAAGGAAACAATCTTAACCAATCAGAAACTGCTGCTGACCTCTTATCAGGGACTTTACAAATCAGAAGCCACAAACTAACCTCTGACTAGAGACTTCCACTTTAACTAATTAAACATTTTCTTTGTTTTGCCTCCCCAAATATCTTATAAAAGTTTTTCTCTCACATGCCCTCTGTAGAGCCCTGAACCACTTATGGTCTGGTGTTGCCAGATCCAGGAATCACTGTTTGTGCAAAAATAAACTCTTCTTTAAAATTTTTAGCATGCCTAAGTTTACTGTTTAACAAAGTAAATACTCACATGTACATACACTTTTTTTAGTATTGTTTATTGAGCACTTACTATATGTTTTATAATCCAGGTACTTTATGTTATTTCACCGACCCTTTATAGCAACTCTATAACATGTATTCATAGTTTGCCTCAATTTCACTGATGATAAAACTGACAGCTTAATTGCTAATGAGTAACAAAGCCAGTCCCCAAAACCCAGAGTCCTTCCACTACACCACACTGACTGACATTGCTCCTGGTCAACACAGCCCCCTGCACCTAGAAAAGGATGGAGAGCTTGAAAGTAGTTTTCTTTTACAAACCCATTCCATTCGTCAATGTTCTACCAAAATATGTGGTACATATGTGGTTATTATATAAGTCTTCCAAGAGGGGTTTCTGACCCTTGGAGATTCAAAAAACAAAATTATTTCCAAAGGGAACCATGGCCACAGATCAGATTTTCCAATCTGATCTCAGCTTCCACATACAGTATCTTTTTTCTTAAAATTGATCAGCCAGAGAACACATCTGCAGTTCTGTCTACCAGGTTTTCCTTTCCCAGCCTCACTTCTCTTTCACAGTTGCTCTTTACCCATTTTATAAAAGAAAAGCATACCTCCCACCCACACCTTCTTTCCCTATGGTGTAAATTATCCCCGTTGTCTCTGGACAATTTGAAATCTTGCTTTCCAAGAACCATTCTCTCATCAGGACACTGTTTATGTTCCCCATTCCATGAGACACATACAGAGACATAATTCCTCTCATTAAGAAATGAACTGTGAATTATTTTTGTTTTGCAATAACAATGTACCAAAAATTTCATGTTTACTTTGGTTTTATGAATTATTAGTTAACAAAAATGTCATCACTCAAAAGAGAAAAACATTTTAACACTGAGAACCTTACAAAATTTTTAAAATGTTATCAATTTATAAACATAGCGTGGTAGCAGAAAAGTATGATACAATGATTACTAATAAAAGACCTGTCAAACAGAAAAATATCTACTTCATTAGGGTAAAATTCTGTGGGAGAAAGAACAACATAAAATGAGTCTTAAAGGAGAGTTTGCTCTTGTAATTTTTAATGGGCAGTAGTGGATTTCAAATTGCTGTGATATTAGATCCCACTGCATATATTTAAATATGACAAATATAATAGTTTTACTTTAAAAGGAACTTGGCTTTCAGGCCAGTTTAGGGCCTCAGAAAATGCCATATTGATTTGCTATTCTTAACAGAGATTACAGCAGAAAATAGGACCTGTGAAGCTGAGTCCCAAAGGCCAATATTCAGACTATAATGAATACACGTAGGCTGGCATAATTTCCTCTTCTCCAATATTGTTAAATTCATTTCATGAAAAATGCCTTCATATTATAGTATTTTCTCTTCTTGTTAATATCTTTGTCATGTGGGGAGATATTATCCTTTTAATGATTTAGTTATTTAAACTTTTTTGATAATCTCTGTCCTTTGATCAACCCTTCCACTTCACCTCTCCTCCAGTCACAAGAACTGAGGATAGGAATTGTCAGCAAATCAAGTTACAGAGCATTGGAAAGGTTATTGTGCCAGGAACTGCTATTATCTTTCTGACAAAAATTATAACAAGCACATGAAAAGGTGCAATTGGATTTCATTAATAACCTACCACTCAGAAACAGAGGATACCATGGTGCCGATTTTAGAAACAACAGAAATGGTTTATATTCAAAGAAATGCCATAATTCATGTTCACAATTGATTTTCCTAGCCTTTTTGCTGAGACTCTCAATAAATGAAATGGATATTAAATTCGGCTGCAGTTGGAGTAATATGATGCATGTCAACTGAGAAATTTGAAGATGCTTCACTCTCCACCACCATTAGAAATACTTAGGTTACTAAGTATGAAATGTCCCATTTCCGTAAGTACTCAGTTGGACAGTTGATATCTCTGCCATTTCACTTTGACAGTTTATTTGTATTGTGAAGGTACATCCTCATTCTTTCAAATGCATGGTTTGGCTTGTAATTATCTTTTAAATTTTTTTAGAGCAGTTTTTGTGAAATCTTGCATAAGTCAAAAATTCATGTTATCTTCAAATATGAGTTGCATTGTGGAAATAATACACAGCAGACAGCTTAAACTATCAACAAAGTATTTGGGAAGAATGTGGCTAATGAAAACACAGTACATCGAGGGTTTGAGAAGTCCATTCTGGTGATTTTAATCTTGAAAATGAGCCACATGGGCAACCTAAAACCAGTAAGTCAATGAGTCAATATGACTCTTTCCATTCATGGAGACAGACTTTTTTTGTTTTGTAATAAAAAGCTACTCATATGAAACTGCTTCCTGCTTGTGGTCAATCCCTTTCACTGACCCTGCTTGTGACTTTTTTCCAAGCAAGGAGACAAAGAACTAGGATAACAGTCCACCAAGAAGCTGGATCTGACACTTTGGAGTGTGAGGTCATTCTTTGGCCAAGAGCACATCAAGGACCAAGAGCATTCTGCCACCCTGACAGCTGAAAGCCGTGGTGGAAGTGAATCCAACTCAACCTGTATGTGAATTAGCAGCAAGATTTGACATCACTATTCCAACAATATTGGACCATTTGAAACAAATTGGCAAGGTAAAGAAGCTGGATAGATGGGTTCTACATGAATTAAATGAACGTCAGAAAAATATCATGTGGAACCTTGCCTTTCTTTGTTGTCTTAACATAAAGGCAACCCATTTCTATACTGTATTGTTATGTGTGATGAAAAATGAATTCTTGATAAAGTCCAACATGCCTTTATGATAAAGACTCTAAGCAAAATAGGTATAGGTGGCTCATCCCTTAAAATTATCAAATGCATTTATGACAAACCTACAGCCAACATCATACTAAACGGGGAAAAACTGAAATCATTCCCACTTCAAACTGGAACTAGACAAGGTTGCCCACTCTCCCCTCTCCTATTCAACATAGTGCTCGAAGTCCTAGCAATAGCAATTAGGCAAGACAGGGGTATCAAGGGTATCCAAGTTGGTGCAGAGGAGATCAAACTCTCGCTCTTCGCTGATGATATGATATTATATC
>CAUYRT010005138.1:0-85414 GCA_963574885.1 Lepilemur ruficaudatus | reverse complement strand
AAAAAATTAGCCAAGCATGGAGGCGCATGCCTGTAGTCCCAGCTACTCGGGAGGCTGAGGCAGAAGGATCGCTTGAGCCCAGGAGTTTGAGGTTGCTGTGAGCTAGGCTGACGCCACGGCACTCTAGCCCAGGCAACAGAGGGAGACTCTGTCTCAGAAAAAAAACAATGAAAAACTTGGGGAAAAACAATTTTGACACATAATATGATGTGGGGCTGGTTTCTTTAATAATGAAAAACTTAAATATTTGAAATCAATGACCAAGTATCTACTAGAAATATGAGCAGGGATACGATTCATTGTCTGCAGAAACAAAACTAACAACAAATGGCTGTTTCAACACATAAAAAGTTGCTCAATCTCACTCATAAATAAACATTGCCAATTAAAACAACAAAGAGATCCCACAGAGGCACAGTAAAGAACTCCAGTCCCAGAAGGCTTCCTCAGTGGAATCTTTCCAGAAACTGATGGAAGGAAAATATACTTGCGTTACACAAACTCGGGCAGAACACAAAAGAGGAAACATTCAACTTCTTTTTAACAAGGCAAGTATAACTTTGAGAACAAAACCTGACAAAAACATTTCAAGAAGGAAACCTGGAGGGTTATTTCATTCACGACCAGAGACGTAAAACTCCTAAACAAAATATGAGCAAACCAAGGATGACAAAAAACAAACAAAAAAACAGAAAAAGAAGAAAAGAAAAAAAAATATGAGAAAACCAAACTCAAAGACAGAAAAAAAAGAATTCATCACTACCAATCTGGGTTTGTCCCAGGATTTCCAGATTGGTTGACTATCAGAAAATAATGCTACGCAATTCATCACTAGAAAGAAGAATCCTAGACCATCTGATAGCTGCAGAAAAGCATTTGATAAAATGTGCCAACATTCACTCACAATGAAGACTCTAAGCAACTAGGAATGGGAGGAAACTTCCTTAATCTGACAAATTGCGGCTACAAAAACTCGCAGTAACTGTCATACTTAATGGTAAAACATAAAAAGCCTTCCTTTTGAAATCAAGACCAAAATAAGCATCACTTTCATCACTTTCTTTCAAAAAAAGTCCGGGAAGTCCTAGCCAGTACAAGAAGGTGGGAAAAACAAATAAAAGCTCTAAGGATTGTGATGGAGGACTGGAAACTGTCATTATTTGTAGATACTCTACAGATAAACTGTTAGAAATAGGTGACTTGAGCAAGGCTGCTGGGATCAAGAAAAATATCCCAAAATCAGTATTTCTGCATACTAGCCACAAACAGAAAACACCTGTTTAAAGTAAAATCATTTAAAACAGCATTAAAAAAAATCAAATACCTAGAAGTAAAACTAACAAAGAGTCCAGGCCTGGACTACCACTTTGGGAGGCCGAGATGGGAGGCCAGGAGTTTGAGACCAGCTTGAGCCACTGCATTCTGGCCTGGGCAACAGAGCCAGACTATCTCAAAAAGAAACCAGACCAAAACCAAACGAAACAAAAAACTAATAAAGATATGCAAGAGCCCTACACCAACCACTGGAAAACATAACTGAGAGAAATTAAAGACCTAAATAAATATGTTTATGGACTAAGAAAGCTTAATATTGTGAGAAGTCAATTTCCCCCTCATTTATCTCTAGATTCAATGCAATCCTAATCAAAATCCTAACAGCTTTTTTTTTTTTTGAGACAGAGTCTCATTGTGTTGCCCGGGCTAGAGTGCTGTGGCATCAGCCCAGCTCACAGCAGCCTCAAACTCCTGGGCTCAAGCAATCCTCCTGCCTCAGCCTCCCGAGTAGCTGGAACTACAGGCACGCACCACCATGCCCGGCTAACTTTTTCTATATATTTTAGCTGGCCAATTAATTTCTTTCTATTTTTAGTAGAGATGGGGTCTCGCTCTTGCTCAGGCTGGTTTCGAACTTCTGACCTTGAGCGATCCTCCCGCCTCAGCCTCCCAGAGTGCTAGGATTACAGGTGTGAGCCACCTCGCCCGGCTCTAACAGTTTTTTAATTATTATTATTGGCAAGTTAATTTGCAAATTTATATGAAAACGTCAAGGACCAGGACTAGCCCAGGCAATCTTGAGAAAGAAGAACATAATAGTAGACTCACAGTACCAGATATCAAGAACAAGCTATGGTAATTAAGACAATTTGGTATTGGTACAAAGACAGACAGGCTGGCCACTGGAACAGGACAGAGGGTCCCTGACCTCTGACAGAGAGGACACAACAGAGCAGTGGGGAAGAGATGCTGTTTCAATAAACGGTCCTGAGTCATTTGGATTATCCACATGAAAAAAGTGCACCTTGACCCCTACCTCACACCATGCCCCAAAATCTATTCTATTTGGTTTGCAGATCTAATTATAAAATACTAAGCAATAAAGCATTTACAGGAAAACAGAGAACATCTTCATGACTTTAGAGTAGGCAAATTATTTTTTTTTTTAAGAGACAGGATCCCACTCTGTCACCCCGGCTGGAGTGCAGTGACACGATCATAGCTCACTGCAGTTTCAAACTCCTGGGCTCAAGTAATCCTCCTGCTTCAGCCTTATGGTAGGCAAATGATTCTTAAGCAGGACACAGAAAGTACTAACTACAAAAGAAAAAAATTGATAAATTGGATTATATTAAAATTAAGAACATCTGTTCAACAAAAGACACCATTGATACAGTGAAAAGGCAAATCAGAGAATGGTTGAATATTTGCAGTGCTACAGCTGACAACAAACTCTCATCCAGAATACATAGAAAGAACTCTTACAAATCAGTTAGAAAAATCCAGACAAGAGAAAAGACTTAAACAGACACTTGACAAAAGAGGAGCTCCAAATGGCCAATCAACATACGAAAGGGTGCACAGCTCCACTTGTTGTCAGAAAAACGCAAATTAAGTCCACAGTACTCTACCATTACACACCTGTCAGAATGGGCTAAAATGAAAGGCTGACAATACCAAGTGTTGCAAGGATATGGCACATCAGAACCTTCATGCACTGCCGGTGGGAATGCCAAATGACAAAGCCACTTTGGACAACTGGTCTTATCTACTAAAGCTACCTACCATATATGTACTGTGTTCCTAGGAAGGCTGCTTCTAGAAACTCACCCAACATCAATGCATATGTTTGTGCATCAAAAGACACATACGAGGCCGGTGCGGTGGCTCACGCCTGTAATCCTAGCACTCTGGGAGGCTGAGGCGGGCGGATTGCTCAAGGTCAGGAGTTCGAAACTAGCCTGAGCAAGAGCAAGACCCCGTCTCTACTAATAATAGAAAGAAATTAATGGGCCAACTAAATATATATAGAAAAAATTAGCCGGGCATGGTGGCACATGCCTGTAGTTCCAGCTACTCGGGAGGCTGAGGCAGGAGGATCACTTGAGCCCAGGAGTTTGAGGTTGCTGTGAGCCAGGCTGATGCCACAGCACTCTAGCCTGGGCAACAGAGTGAGACTCTGTCTGAAAAAAAAAAAAAAGGCACATACGAGAATGTTCACAGTAGCACTAGCCGTTATAGTCCCAAACTGGGAACCGCCCCAATGTGCTTCAACAGGAAGGTGGATAAACAAATTGTGGTGTACTCATTAGATGGAACAACACTCAGCAAAACATCAGTTACAGCCTCACACCTCAGCAGGCATGAATGTCACAGGCAAAGGGAGCTAGACACAGTCAGCGTCCGCTCCACGGTTCCATGTTTGTAAAGTGCAAAACCAGGCAGACCAATGCACGGTGTGAGGAAGCAAGGCAGTCTTTCCCCTGGGAAGGAAGGAAAGAGGTGGGGCTGACACAAAAACCGTCCAGGGTCGAGTGGGGTTACCGACGATACCGCTGTTCTGTCTCCTGACGAGGTGGTGGTTACCTCAGCGTGCTCATGTTGGGTTAACCCACCGAGCTGCACTCTTATCGGCTGCACACATTCCTGTGTACAGTTCATATCTAAGGAAATGTTGGTGATACCCCATTTATGCCAGGCAAGTTCCATCACAGAAGCAGGACCCACAGCTGAGGAGCTGGCCCCGCGTAGTCTTTGCAAGTGTGTGGCCTTGATCTTGATCTTGATACTGGAGCTTGAGAGACACGTGGCTGGAAGTCAGAAAGAGGAGGTGGCTGTAAGGTGGATGGGGTCCAGAGTTGGCTGGAACCCAAGCAGAGGATGGAACCCGCAAGGCTGGACTGGAACCCTGGTTCTTGTCGCCAAGAGTGACGAGGGCTTCCTGCAGAAGTTGGGATCCTTCAGCTTGGGCATAGTGCCTCACAACTGTAATCTCAGTATTTTGGGGGGTTGAGGTGGGAGGATCACTTGAGGCCAGCCTGGGCAACACAGCAAGACCCTGTCTGTACAAAAAATTAAAAAAATTAGCTGGGTGTGGTGGTGCACGCCTGTAGTCCCGGCTACTCGGGAGGCTGTGGCGGGAGGATCGCCTGAGCCCAGGAGTTTGAGGCTGCAGTGAGCTATGATCACACCACTGTACTCCAGCCTGGGTGACAGAGCAAGCCTCCATCTCTAAAAAAACAATAATAATAATAATTAAAAAAAAAGAAGATGGGACCCTTCCTCCCACACCTGGCCCAGGTGTCAGCACAGCTGAAGGTGGCTCCAGGTATAGGCGGACAGCTGCAGGCCTGGGCCCTGTTTGTGCCGAGGACCTGAGCCAGCAGATGAGTGCTAGGAGAGTGAACTTGTCCCGCCTGCTGCTTCGCTTCCACCTGCAAAATCTCGCAGGGGAACCTCTGTATGGCTCATTCCAACTGGAAACATGCAGAGGAGGAAATTCGGGCAGATGCCACGCAGCCCGGCCACGTTGGTACAGGCCCTATGACATTTTCCATCTATCTGGCAAACAGTAAAAATTGTGAAGACTCTGTATGTCAACAAAGAGCGTGGGGATCAGGGCTCCCCTGTGGGTCAGTGGCGGCGTCAATTGCTACACCTCCGGAGGAAAATGCGTGTGCCGTTCAGCCAGCCAATCTACTCGTGCGAATTTCTTTCCCAGGTAAACCTGAACTTGCCCACAAAGTACAATCATGTTTAAAGAAGCAGAAGACTGAGCACAACTTCAATGTCCACCCATTGGGGACCAGTTACGTAAATTGTCGTTGTGGGTTTTTTCACCCTGCGCATGATTTATTCTCAACACTAATGAACCATCTAGAAGATTGTCCTTTCACACTTCTGCCTCAGGGTATCATTAGATGGGTAAGAAGGAAACTGAAGCAAAATTCATATGGAGAGTTTATTTGGGCCATGGCTGAGGACAGCAGCCGGGACACACTTCCCGGTTACCCCAGTGGGAGGCGGGAGGAGAAAGAGGTAAGCGGGGGTCTGTGCCGGGCTGTTGCTTCTGCGACCCCTGCTCAGCCCGCAGGCCTGGGTGGTTCCCACGTCCGGGAGGACCTGGGCCTGGCTCTTCCGGCCCATGCCTGCCTTCGTCCCTCCGCTGGGGGTGGGTGGTGCTGAGACCCTGCGGGTGCCTCACCAGCTTCTATTTGACCCCCGCCCCCAGCTCTTTGGCTAGCGTGTTTTCAAGTCCTTGGATTACTGTTTCCTCCACCTTGACTGGCACCACCACGCTGACACCGTGACTTCCATATTTCTGTCATTCCAACCCCTGGGGGGACAGCCACAAGCTCCCACAGCTGCCCGTCCTCCAAGCCCTGGAGCTGCTGAACTGAGACAGTCGGCACCAGCTCCGGACCCGCCACCTTTGCACACGCCCAGCCTGTGTCCTTCTCCCCTGGAAAAGCCCCTGCAAGGTGGCGGGGCTTCCCGGCCCGGCCTGCCCCTGGCACTGGGAAGCCTGGGGCCGGGGCCACAGACAGGGCACCCTTCCTCCTGCAGGGGAGGGGAAGTATGGGGGAACCCTGGGGGGCCCATGCTGGAGTGAGACTGGTGGGGGAGACCTGAGGCAGCCCATACTTTTTTTTTTTTTAACTATTATTTTCTTTTTAGCTTAAATTTGCTGCAGAAGAAGCAGGCCATGCCTTGTTCTTAGGGTGAGGTCTGAACGCCTTGGCCTGGCAGGGGAGGTCTTGGTTGGCCCTGGCCCCCACCCGCGTTCCTAAGACACACGTGCCCATGTCTTCCTCTGAGCCTTTGCTCAGGCTCTTCCTCTGCCTGGAACATCCTCTCTGACCAGTCAGAGCCCTGAGAGTCCACCTGTCTAGTCACCTGTTTCAAGGCTGCCCTTGTCTGGGACACTGTCTGATGGACCTGCTGAGCTTCGAGGCTGCCGCTGCCCTCCTGGGCCCCCAGTAAACCTCTGCCTGCTCCCACACACCCAGGTCCAGACCAGGAAACCTACCTCTCACCTGAGCCCTGGCCTGGGGTGAGCAAAGCCCACCTTACCTCATCTTTAGGGAGGAAAGTACCTGCCCAGTGGCCAAGGGACAGGCCCTCAGCCCCACCCTGCCTGCAGCTGCAAGCCTGGAGTGGGGGACCTGGCTAGGCGGGAAGCACCAACCCGTCCCCCTTCTCTAGTTTTCTGGGTGCCCTCAAACCCTCATTCTTAGCTGTTCCCTCACACTTGTCCCCACTGTGCACATTTACCTCCTCCAGGAAGCTCTCCAGATGGCACCTGCCTCTGCCACCCAGTTCTCCTGATTCTGGCCTAGACCCTTTACCACAGGCAAGGGTGAGTGGCCTGGATTCCAACCCTGGCCCGATGACCTGTGCAACCTCTCCCACACTCCTGAGGCTGGGGGATGACTGGGTGGCCCTCCCAGGTGATGGGAGGCAGAGGGGCGGGCAGCAGGTGTGACCCAGCCCCTGGCGCAGCTGCGGGGCTGGCCTCCCGCTTCCTGCCTCCCTCCTGTGCCTCCCCTGTGCTCCTGCCCTCTGCTGTGCTCCTGCCCTCTGCTGCCACTGTGTGGCCACTACCAGCACTGCAGGCCACGCGAGGCCTCCCTCACACCCCACAGGATTGTCTGTCCCTGGGCTCCGGGCGCCAACCTCCAGTCCCACCCTCCTGGGCACCTTCGTAGCCTGAGATCTAAGGGGAAAACCTGACCCAGTCCTGCCTTGCCCTGCCCCCATTCACGGCCCTCTCCACGGAGGAGGTCTTTGGGCCTGGTCTGTGCATCTGTGTTGTTCCCTCCCTGCCACACTTACTGCCACAGGAGGGGCAGGTGCTGAGGCAGGCCGCAGTGGCACGAGGCTTGGGCTCTGTGCCCAGCTCTCGCACATTCCTGGGCGAAGGCAAGGACTCAGATGTGGCCCTACCAGTGACTGCGCCCAGCCAAGGCGCTGCGGCTTGCCGGGCAGAGCCAGGGCAGGGTTGGGGACCAGACCAGCTTGCCAAGGCGCAGGCAGTGCTTCCCAAAGAACGCCAGGGCCGGGGAAAGAGGCTGGCATCTGCACGGGGGGGGGGAAGGGGGTGGCGGTAGGCTGGCCGGGCTGGGGCTGCCCTCCCGTCTCCTGGGAGATGGCCTAGACCTTTGCTAACACGCCCTGCGGCCCGGCCCACCCCAGGAGGGTCACTGTTCTCATCCACTTTACACACGAGAAGAGAGAGGCTGGGGAGGGGCATCGCATCCTGGTGCCCTGCGTGAGGATGAACAGGCGGGACTCAGACCCGGCTCTCCCTGGGTGCTGTTGGTGGGTAGTCCCATGGGGTGATTGTGGAACTCTCTGGAACCAAGGTGCAGCATGGACACCAGGACACCAGGGAAGGAACACAAGGGGCTTGTTTTCTCCTTGTGTGCGCAGGGAGGGATGTTCCTGAGTGACCTTCCAGAAAAGTTAGAATTAACAAGCCTATGCAGAGCGTGGTCTCTCCCCCTGGGAGGATTCGCTCTCTGCTCTGGGGTCCTGAGGCCTCTCCTCACCCTGGGGCTGGGCCCATCTGGGGTCTCGGGCCGAGCCTGGGAGTCCAGGACCCAGGCAGTTCTGCTCTGGCCCCCACGGCGGGGCACAGGTAAGGCATGCTAAGGCATACCAGGGACCAGGCGTCAGGCTATGGGCAGCGAGGTGTCAGGGACGGCAGCACTGGGTTCAGAACTCCAGGGCATGAAGTCTCAGGTCTGGGGCATCAGAGCCAAAAGTATCTCAGGACAGAGTGCAGAGCGCTGACAGCACAGGCATTGGGGCACCAGGCCTCCAGCCTCGGGTCTGAGATGACAGAGAAGGGTATTAAAGGCCCAGGTGCCAGGTGTCTGGGTCCAAGGTGCACAGCCCTGGGGCAGCAGGAGCCACAGGACTGGGGTACGTGTTCCAGAGGCTGTGGCTCTCTCCTGGGAGGTGGGGTCTCGGCCAAGCTGTCCCTGTCACGGCTGTGAGCCCCAGACATGCCTGCAACAGAGATGTGGTTTGGAGGGGCGCAGGCCCCATTGGCCACCCCAGGGGCTTGGGAGAGTGGAGGAGGGCAGCAGGCAGGGGCCTGGGCCCGGTGGGGTCTCACATGTTGCCCTTCCGGTGGCAAAGCAGCACATAGGCCAGCGCAACTGCGGCCACCACCGCGAGGCCTCCGAAGATGATGCCCAACAGCACCGAGTAGCTCCGTCCTGGCGAGGGGACGAGAGTGGTGAGGCTGGTCTGGGGCCTCAGGCGCAGGGGCACGGGTGGGTGTGTGGAGGCAGGACGCCCTCACCTGGCTGGCACTCTGGGGTGAGTGTGGACCAGGTGCCATCAGCTTGGCAGGTGCTGGTGTCTGCCCCGGCCAGGCTGTAGCCGTTGTTGCAGTGGAAGCGGACGGTGGAGCCCACCAGGTACCTGATGCTGTCCTTATGCCCGTTGAGAGGAGGGGCCAGCCGGCCACAGGACACCACTGGGGCAGAGGCAGAGCACAGACAACAGGCCTGAGCCACCGGCCACCGCCCATAGCTGGCCGGCGTGGGGGGTCCCATCCCAGGGCAAGGTGCCCACTCCTGCACCCCCATGCTTCCGCCTGCCCTCACCCGGCTGCAGGCTCTGCACACGACGCTGGTGCAGCTGGTGGGCAACCCGCGTGGCGTTGCCTGTGTTCAGGCTCCCGGTGGCCGCCACATCGAAGTTGCAGAAGGGATCATCCCCGCAGAGTTCGGCCGCCTTGTGTGCCTGGCTGGGGCTGAGGGTGGCCTCACCGGGGAAGAGGGGCTCAAAGGTGGGATCATGCCTGGCTTGGTACAGGAAGTTGTGCCTCAAGAACCAGGAGTCGTAGGTGAGCAGGGAGGAGGCATTTTGCACGGCCCCTGGGAGACAGGCAGGCCTGGCTGGGCGTGGGGGCCGAGGGTCCACGGACCCCTCCCGTGCCACGCTTTCCCCGGGCCCCACCCTCTGCACCCAGCACACGCCACGGGGTCACTTACAGCTTGCCCCATACTGGAACAGATCCTGGGGACTGGCGCTTGGGGGCAGGACCTGCCCGCTGCGAAGGGTGAAGTCGTCGGTGGGGTCGTTATTGAGCGTCCCGAAGAGGCCGCGGGTGTGGTTGAGGAACTTCTCGGGCAGCAGGACAGACACACTCAGGAACGGGCCCTGAATGCTGATCTCCAGGCCGGCCCCCGAAGCCAGCATGACTGATACCTTGTCCTTGGCAGCCACCGACAGGAACATGCCTGGGCACAGGTGGGGATGGGTCAGGGTCACCCCGGGCACTGTGCCCTGCCCTTCTGCAGCCCAGGGACAGGGTGGTCGGCACCCATGGGGCACCTGCAGGGGAGGGGGCATCTCTGGGGCCAGCCCTGCTGACTGTGACACTCTACCACCCTGGCCCACGCTGCGCCGGAACCCCCAGATGTGCCTGCCCAAGGTGCCAGCCCGTGCAGCGAGGCCCTGTGCTGAGGCTGCCTGTGGGGTCTGTTCCCACTGCGTTGCAGCCGCTGCATCTGCCTTGGCCCTTCCGGAGGGTCTCTGCACCCTCAGCGCTGACGGGCCCACCCCAGGTCCCCCATGCCAACCGGGATCCATGTCATTCGTTCAGTTCCCTGAGGCAAGGGGGTCGATGTGGAGCTGCCGCACTTCCGAGTGTCGTCCTTAACCGTACAGGCTGTGTCCTTGCGGTGGCTCTGAGCGCAGGAGTGGCGCTGTGCAGCCCAGTGGTGAGAGTGGTGAGAGAGCTGCCAGGGCCAGTCCCCTCCGTGTGGCTCTGGGCCACAGGGAGGACACATCCCACTGGGCCTCTCACCGGGCCAGTGGGTACACTGTGGACACCTCCATGGGTGTGGTGGCCTGAGTCACACCTCTGGCTGTGCTCTTGCCACCTCTAGCCTGGGACCACATCTGGCCTAAGACAGCCATGGGGGAGGGAGCACGATTCACCCACCGGCCGTGCTGCGGCAGCCCCTCTCTGAGCCCCCAGAGGCCTCTGTCCTTGTGTCTGAGCCCTTGGCTGCACCTCAGCTCCAGCCACGG
Source organism: Lepilemur ruficaudatus (assembly GCA_963574885.1). Classification (NCBI taxonomy): domain Eukaryota; kingdom Metazoa; phylum Chordata; class Mammalia; order Primates; family Lepilemuridae; genus Lepilemur; species Lepilemur ruficaudatus. The sequence goes on along the minus strand of CAUYRT010005138.1, from coordinate 75,085 downwards.
CTGGGGAGAGGTGTGGAGGCCCAGGGCAGCCCCCGGCCCCGAGGCGGGAGAGGAAGGAGGCCCTGCCCAGCTGGACCGCTCACCCTTCAGGTCCATCCAGCTCTGCTCGGCAAAGCTGAGCACCTCTTGGTTCAGCAGCACCTCCAGGGCCCCGGCCCGGTGGGCCAGCCGGACCTCCACCACATCCGAGTTGTCCTCCTGCACGGCCACAGCAGTCAGCCCCGTGCCGCGGGTCTGTGTGCCTGCGGTGGTGGGCACAGAACGGGGCCTGCTTGGCTCCAGCCTCTTGCCTGCATGACCCAGCGCCACCCAAGCCCAGGGCCCGGCCTCACCATTGGATGTCAGCCCGGGCTGGGCCCGCGCCTGCACCCTCAGGTCGGTCAGCACTGCCTCCAGCAGCACGTACTCGCCCCGCCCGTTGAATGTGAACTTAGTGCCATCGAAGGTGACAAAGTGGGGGTCTCCAAAGGCAGAGGCTGGGGCAAGAGCTGGGGGTCAGGCAGGGCCCACCTCGGCCGGGACGGCCACACCCTCCCCAGGTGCTCTGCTGGCACCCACCCAGGCGCGGGGGCCGGTAGGTGCGGCAGTCGTTGGAGGGCCGGCGCTGCATGTAGCGGGAGCAGTCAGGCGCCCAGAGGCAGCAGTAATAGAAGCTGAGGACATCGTAGAGCCAGTGGGACATGCCAGGCACGCGGGGCGGCGTGCGGAACGGGGGTGCGCCCCAGTCGTGGCCGCGGTCGGGGGTGCTGCCGCTGCTTGAGTCAGCTGTCAGGAGCTGGGTGCCATCCGCCGTGTAGCAGCACTGCTGGCCCGCGCCGTACCGGGGGCTGGGGGCGCCAGCGGGTCAGGGCAGCCTTTGGGAGCCGGCCGGCCCCAGCCCCCAGCCCAGCCCCTGGCCAGGGCTCACCTGGCCTGCACGGAGCGCACACAGTGCACGGCCCCTGGGTGGTAGGTGCACACGCTGCCCTGCTCTATGTCACAGCCGTAGTCTGTCTGCAGAGCAGCCAGTGGCCGTCATCCGCTGGCCTTGGGTTCTGCCATCCCCTCCAAGAAGCCAACCCCACAGGGGGCTCAGACTCCAGCCCCACCTCCCAGGGCCTCAGTGCAGGAGGCTGCCCCCTCCCCATCCCCTGCCAAGCTCACGTGGAAGCGGCCGGAGTCGGCCCGGGCCTGCGCCAGGGTGCAGGGGCAGTCGGGCAGCTCCTCCAGGAAGTTGGGCAGCTGGTCCTCTAGCTGCTCCCAGGCCCCGCATTGAGCGAGGGCCCAGGCTACGGGGTCCTCCCGGAAGTCATAGCCCAGGTGCCAGGCCAGCGCGTGATCGTTGGTCCAGAGTGCCTGCACATCCCTGTGGCAGTGACCATGCACAAGCTGGGGGCCGGGCCAGGCCACCCCACTGTCCCTGCCCCCGACACGGCTTCCTGGGCAAGCAGGACAGTTGGAAAGGCGGTCAGGCCCCAGCCCTTACTTCTGCCCCGGGTAGTTCTTGCTGTCAGTGATCCGGAGTGCACCCACTTTCCACTCCTGGTAGTTGGGGGACGCAGGTTCCGGAGTGAAGGTGAAGAAGCCAGAGTTGGGGATGTTTGAGGCCAGGGGGTATAGGTATGACCACTTCGCTGTCCACTCCCCGGAGTATGGCTTCCCTGAGATGGGGAAGCCTAGTTAGCCCTGGCACCCCGCCCAGGACCGTTGGGGCAGGAGGGGAGTTCGGCACCTGGAGCAGCCTGACAGATGTGTTTGGATGGGTGGACAGACAAACAGGTGGTCCCCATAGAAGGGCCCTGGCTTAGGTGACCACTCACCTACCCCCACACTCCCTGTCCCTGCTCAAGGCTGGGCCCAGGGTTGTGCCAGCCATCCAGAGGCTCAGAGAGGATGGGGTGGAACAAGCCTCTTCTGCGTCCAGCACAAGCCTCCTCCTGAGGGGCTAGGCCCTGACCACTGCCTCACGCCGACCTGCTCTTTCCTGATCCTGACCTCCAACCCCTGCCCAGAGCTCTCTTCCCTCCTCACCCTCACCTGGAACCCTCCACACCCTTCTCCCATCCAAAGCCCCCAAGGCCGCCACAGCCCTCGCCGGCCTTACCCATCTCCTCGTAGCCCCACAGCTCGATGGTGACGGCCTGCGCGGGCAGTGCGGAGGTGTTCCAGGTCAGGCTCAGGTTGCCTGCGGTGTCTTCCGTGCCGTAGTATTGCCAGCGGGTCTCATTCACCAGGTGGCTCTTCTCTGTTTCTGACACTTTGTTGGGGTGCACTGGGCGGGGGGTGAGGGGTGAGTGAAGGCCTGGGGCATGCAGGGGAGGAGGCCAGGGGCTCTGGGGGCTATGGGAGCCTCCCAAGGACAGAGTGTCACAGCAGCTGGGTGGTCTCCTCAGACCCTTGCGGCAGAAAAGGAGGTGGATTCCAGAGAGATCGCCTGTCCTCCATCGCCCAGGCCTCTGGCCCCCACCTGGCTTGTCCCCTGCCCTGGCCTGGCCCAGCTGAGCAGGCAGGCACTGGTCCCCTGTGGGGGACCCCGCAGCTCCCACTTACTCTGGCTGGGACACGTGTCTGGGTGCCGGGGGTGAGCTAATGCTCTGCAGGAGCCCCTGCCCCTGTAGCTGGGTGGGCAGGCTGCCCGAGGGACTGGTTCAGCCAGAGTGGCAGGGTGCGGGCGGGCCAGGTCTTGGTGTGCATAGATTAGTGCTGGGGAAAGTCCCGTGTGCGCAGAGTGAGGGCTCACCTGCCAGCCAGGTGCCCGCACGAGGGAAGGAGCGGCCATTGTCCAGCGAGATGGTGAAGGGGATGCGGCCACTCTCGTAGAGCAGGGGTGACACGCAGTGCACGTGCCCGGAGGGGTCCACGTGGCCGAGGGTCTGGATGCTCTCCTTAAACCTGTGGGGGCAGAGATGGCATGGGGAACCCATCCAGCTGGCTGTCCCTGTGCCCTCCCGCCTGTCCTGGGTCTGAGGGGTTTACTCAGCCAGCTAGGGGTCTGGGCCCCCAGCACGCAGGGGGATGTGGGTGCGAGGACCCTCGGGCCTCCCACCTGCAGATTACTCCGTCTGTGGGGCTGAACCACTTGAGCTTCTGCACCACAAAGTCCTTGCCGCCCATCAGGGAGCCTGAGTAGGGCGAGATCTCCAAGCAGAAGTCCCAGAAATCCGAGCAGCAGGTGTCGAGGCCAGAGCAGGTTGGGTGGCAGGAGCACAGCCCTTCCGTGTGCCCACACCGCAGGGAGCAGCTCTCCTGGGCATCTGGGGAAGAGGCCCCTGAGCACCTGGCGGCTGCCCTGTGTGCAAGGTCCATCTCTCTTTCCCCGCAGCCCATTAGAGAGCAGTGTCCCCAGGAGAACGCTGGCTGGGTCCGGGAATCACACTGGCCACCATGTGGACACAGTGGAAAATCACAGGGCTCGTGGGGATGGGGTCAATCTTAGCACAGATGATCTGGCTAGAACGCAGCGAGGCCTACAAACAGCTAGCCTTGCCAGCCACCACGTCCTATATCCCATGTGGGCATGGCAGGGTCCTCAGTGGACCACAGCTACCTGAGCCCTTGACCTGGGTGTAGGGACCTCTCTTGACTCCTTGAGGAGTCTGCGGGCGTGAGCAGGGGTGGTTCCCCTTGCTCGCCTGGGCTGGGGTCCCATTGGAGGCCGGGTAGGGAATGGTACCCTGGCTGAATGCGACCCATCTCACTTGCCCGGAGGCCGAAATTGAGAGCCCTGCCCTTGGGGGGAGGAGGCCAGGGGTGCTCCCTTCCTTTTTGGGGAGAGGGACAATTCCAGCAGGGAAAGAGAAGCCGTCCCCATGGGCTGCATTGTCAGAACTGGTGGGGAGGACGGGCTGGAGGCCTGCCTCAGGTGGGTGCAGTCCCCCGCGGGATGGCACGTTCCACCTGGCTCTTCCCATCCCCCTCAAATGAGGCTGTCAAGGGCCAGGCCTCTGCCCCACTTCGCTGCTGAGTGCCGTGCCTGGCACTCAAGAGCGACAATAAATATTTATTGGCCAAGGATGTGACGGCTGGCTCACCTGGGGTGTGGGGAGGAGGCTGAGAGATGCCGCAAGAGACATAAGTGGCAGGAGGGTGATGGGAATGGGGTGGGGGTGCGGGTTGGAGGGTGGGAGGCAGCCCAGGACAGGGGTCCCTGCTCTGGGGCTCTGGAGTTAGGGGCTTCCCCTAGACACCCACAATCCTAGCTTCCTGTCCTAATCACGCCCTCCATAAGGGTGGGGTGCAGGCCGAAGGCTCTGTGGGTCTTCTCTGCTTTCCTCCCTGCTCCCAGAGGGTGTAGGGTGGGCAGGTCCAGACCTTCCATCCCTGCCCCTTGACCACAGATCCTCAGAATATCTTCCCACCGCCCCTAGCGCAGCCACAGATGGCCTGACAGATGGGCAGAGGCTGGGCCCAGAGGGGCGTCTGCCCCGGCTGGGCTGTGGCAGACAGATGGACAGGCAGATGGGCAGAAGGGCAGGGTGGGGGCATACCTGCTGTGGGCCCAGGGCCCCGGCCGGGGGCTGTCGCTAGCAGCAGCAGAGCCCAGGGCAGGAGGGCCAGCTTCATGGTGCAGCCTGTGTCTGCAGCCAGCAGCGCGGTGGCTCTGCGGGACAAGCTCACTCTCCGCGGCCGGCCCCGCCCCGCCCGCCAGCGCCAGCTCTGCGGCACCGCCCCACCCTGCCCCGCCCCGCCAGTCCCCTCTCAAAGTCCACAGGTGCCTGCGTGGACCAGCAGGGCCCAAAGTGCCCCGTTAGCACATTCCTGGCCTGCAGGTCTGGGACTTGGGGGGAGGGGGCTGAACCTCAGCCGGCCGTCGGACACTGTAGGAGGGCGAAGGGGCTGGAGCCCGCAGCTGCAGGACCTTTGGCTGGCGGGAGCCGGGTGTCCAGAGGCTGCAGCTCAGACCCTGGGGCTGGCCCTGCCCTGCGCGGGGCTCCCAGTGGGGATGGGATGCTGCAGGGTGGGTAGGGCAGGGCCATCCTTGCTGTGGTTGGATTCCAGCCCCTGGCCCTGGCATCCACCTTGTTACCTCTGGCCCTCACCTTCTTGCAGGAAGGTGGTGCTCCTAATCCTTCCTCTGGCGGAGGTGGGATCTGTTGGGTCAGACACAGGCTGAGCCCCAGGCAGAGGCAGCTCTGTGGGGGGGTGGGGGGTGGGAGGGAATCCTCTCTGCAGCCAGGAAGGAGGAAGGGGAGGGGAGGGAGGTGCCAGAGCCCAGCTGGGGCCCTGAGAGGAGATAGGGCCCATCCCTGGGCTCCAGAGACACCTCCACCCTGCACAGGGGAGTCAGGAGAGGCACAGCTCTCCCAGCCACACCCGATCCTGCACTGTCACCTGAGGAGTTTGCATAATCTTTTTAGTGTTCCCCTCCCCTCTTGTGCAGATGAGGAAACTGAAGCCTAGGATGGGCAGAGCCAAAGTCACCAGGAAAGGTGGCAGGCAGGCAGGCAGGGCACCCACCCACAGTTGGGGTGGGCAGTGAGGGCCTTCCAACCCAGGCTGGATGTCCAGACAGGCGGGTGGGCTTCTGCCAGCTGCAGCTTCCCAAAGTGTCCAAAGGGGGCACATCGCCAACCTCACAGGGAGCCGGAGCTGGCCCCCTGGCACGAGCTCATCGCTTAGGCCATCTGGGCTGTCACCCGCCTCAGCTTCTGGGGCTGGGCCAGCCCATTGTTCCTGGGCCCCATTCTCTCTCTATCCTGGTGGGTGTGCCTGCGGAGAACCACAAGGTGTTGGGTGTTGGCAGCCACCTGCGGTGCTCCCACGGGTCCAGCCCCAGAGGGGTGCCTCCTACGGAGGTGTCAGAGGAAGCCCAAAATGGGAGACTGGGAACCTGGGCTCCTGAACTCTCAGAGAGGGCTGCTCCCCTCCCAAAGACATCTGGTGAGAAGGCCCCAAGACCTCTAGCTTCTCAGGGACCCAGTTTCCAGAGGGGAGAAAGTCCTGGGAGGGGAGAAAGGAAAATAAAAATCTCAGGACAATATCACAACCCCTTAGGCTAAAGGGAAGGTCAAGCCTAGAGGCTGAATCTGCATTGCCCCGCAGCCAGATCTCCAAGGAAAGGTGCAAGGCCCCCCAGCATCTGCAAGGACTGCCCCGCCTCTCATTCATAAGGAAATTCTTTAGTGTCGAGGGTCACTTCTGGTCTGCAGGCTGAGCCTGGCTCCTAGAACTGAAGTCTGTTCCATTCCACAAAAATCATTTTGATTACACGTTTTATCTTCCTAGGTGCAGGACAGAACAGGCCCAATCCTTCTGCCACCTACCCAGGGACATCTACATAATTGATGCTTCCTTCACTCCTTCCTCTTCAAACATTCACCTTATCTTATGTACAATGTAGGTGTCCTGGGCATTCCCTGAAGTCTCACAAGAATGAGATCATCTGCCTCACTGCCCACCCTGCTCCTGTTTCTTTCTTTATGCCGTCTCCTTAAATACTGAAGTTCCAGGTGCCGCTGTGGTTGGAGATCTTTGACTCAGTCACTTATTTTGGGTTGCTGGGTGCTCAGGGCACCTCTGCAGGTAGGTGCCCTGTGTGTGGACACTGAAGTGTTTACCCAGGGAGGGCCTGTCCTCTGGCCCTGGTCTGGTTGGGGGAACTCACCCTAGGCCCAGGGCCGAGGGTGCTGGGGAGGAGGGGAAGAGAGGGCCCAAGGTGTCAGGCTCTGGGGAGCCTCCTGCGCCTGGAGGAGGAAGGTTGCTGCTTCCCATTTCTGGCCTGGGCAGCCCTGCCATGTCTGGAGAGAGGGATGGAAGAGCAGGAGGGGCTGGATGTGCAGTCTGGGGGTCTCCACACCTAGGCCCTGCAGGAAGGGGGCCTCAGTTGAGTAACTGCCTCTGCTCAGCCTCTGAAGGCAAGTTCTGCCAGAACCCGTCCAGGGCCGCTGCACCTCTGGTTCCAAACAGCCTGGCTGGTACCCTGGGCATGTGTCCAGCCTATGAGGCCCCCTCTCCACCCTGGACAGAGAGCCTGCTCTAAGAGAGGCTCCAGGGGGCAGGCGCTGGCCCAGATCACTGGGAGTGGGTAACGATTGTGAAGGTCAGGTTTGGGCCCCTGGTGCTTGTCCATTCCTGAGACAGATGGGACTGGAACCTGGGAGGGCAGGGCCAACACCATACAGACTTATTTAATGCCCTGGGGTCACGGTCTGAAAATCCTTAATAATTTTTGAATGAGGGGCCCCACTTGTGCATCCTGCACCAGGGGTGTAGGTTTCATGTGGCCAGTCCTGTCAGGGCGAGTGTGGGGGGAGGTAAGAACTCTCCCTGCCTGCCCTACTTCCCCTTTCCTCTCCCTGAGGCCCCCTTCCAGCCCCTCAGCACAGGCCCTGTAGCCCACCACCATAGGGAGTCCCAGGAGCTTTGCAGACAGACACACCAGACGCCCCTTTCCGGCCCGGCTCCAGCCTCCTTAGAGGGGTCCGCCCTGCCTCTCCCCTCACCCCGCTGAGCGCCCCCGGCCTGCTGGCCTGGCTGGGCCCTGCCCTATGGGAACAGGGGTGTGGAGGCCCTGGGCCCTTCCCCGGCCACCCCCTGGGGGTGAGCAAAGAAGCAAAAACAACTATTGAATCTTTATTAGAAAAGAAACCAAAAAAAAAAAAAAAGGGTGTGGGGCAAGCCTGGCCCTGAATGACCCCTTTACTGCGACATGGGCAGAGCCTGGCGCATCCTGGCATCGTGTGTGGATGTGGCCAGCCAGGCTGGCTGTGGGCAGGTTTACAAATTCAACATTTCATAGAAAAAGATGCTGCCTGGCTGTGCAGACTGAGACCCATCCACCTTCCCGTGGCTGAGACGGGCTGCTCTGGCTCCCTCGAGGTGGCACAGCCCGCCCAGGCTGCAGGGAGATGCCGGGAGGCAGCGGGCGGGGCGGGCCTGGGGCCTGCGTGGGCCGTGGTGTCCTGAGTGGGCCTCTGGCCTTGCCCAGGGTCCAGGCTGAGAGGACATCCCAGGCCTGACCCCAGGGTGTGGCTGTGGGGCTCTGGCAACCCGCTCAGATGTCCATGTAGTCGTCGTCCTCGTCCGTCTCACTCTCCAGAGAGGACTCCTGGCTGGACGTCTCCAGGACCTCCAGGGCTGGCTGGCACAGGCTCTCCTTCCTCACGGTGGCGGCCGACTGGGCGGAAAGGATGGCCGACTGCAGACAGGGCAGGGCAGGGCACTGGTCAGGACCCACCTGAGGCCTCTCCGTACCCTGTGCCCCCGCCCAGCCCCCACTGCAACCGGCACCCACACCTGTGGCCCCTGCCCGGCACCCGAGGTCACCTTCAGCTTCTGCTTGGTCTCCTCTGAGATGCTGCCTTTAGGAGAGAGCAGGGTCGGAGTGGGTGGTGTGACGGTTATCTCAGGTGGGAACTTGGTGGCGGCCGATGGGATGACCAGCTTTGGCATGTTGGGCAGGAGGCGTGACTTGGCCCGGCTGGGCTCTGCCTTGCCCAAGTGGCCCTCAGGTGGCTGGGCACTCCCACTGCTGGGGACCTGGGAGGTGGTAGCTGTGGGGAAAGACAGCAGGGACTGAGCCTCACTCGAAGCCTCCTGAGAGTCCCCATACCTTCCCAGTTTAGGCCTCAGTTTCCCCTCTGGAAAAAAAAGGGACCAAGAGCACCTCCTGTCTTCTGCATCAGGCTGTGGGCGCTTTTCCTAGGACCTGTGTAATCTATGCTGACTAGCAGGCTCCCAGGTTTCTGCCCTGGGCCACTGCATGGCTCAGGCCCTGTAGGGACCCAACTCTGGCTCTGGGTTGTGGGGTGCTGGGACTGTGACCCCACCCAGGAGCACCGTGAACTCTGGGGGCTCCTTGCCCCCAGGGGGGCCCCTGGGTGGGGTCACAGTCCCAGCACACAGGGGGCCCCTTGATCCTTCCCAGGGGCTCTGCAGGCTATCAGGCATTGTGCTCACACCAACGGCTTCCTCCCTGCAACCACCCTAGGTCACATGTCCTATTAATGTCCACATCCCAGGGAGGACACTGAGGCCCAGAGCTGGCCACTGAGCCGGCCCCAGGGCGTGCACTTTCCCTCCATGATCCAGGGGGAGTGAGGGCTGCGTCTCTCCGGAGCCTGGAGGCAGCTGGGCAGTTGTAGGCTGCAGTCCCGGTGCCTGGCAGCCTCCAGGGAGCTGCAGAGCTGGGAGGACCCAGATGGCCTGGCTGGTCTCCACATTCCTCTGCAGCCCCATGGCTTTAAAAGGAGCAGGGTTTACTCAGAGCCCATGCCTGGCCCCCAGGGGCTGGCGCCAGGTTTGTCATCCTGAGTGGTCTGTAAGAGGCCCGGGCCAGGAGGAATCCCCAAGGGGCCTGGCTGGTTGGGGTGGCTGGTGGGAACAGGCTGGACCCAGGGTTGGGGCTGGGATGTGACTCAGCTGCTGATGGGGACGTCTGCCTGGCCTGGCCCAGCCCGGCCCGGCCACCCCTCTGCTTGCTGCTGACGTCCCTTGAATGCCTGTCACTGGCCCAAGCTCCTCCCCATACATGCGTGTCCCTCTCCTGCTGTACTCTGGGCTCAGCCTGGGCTCTGCAGTGGCCTGAGCAGGACTCCTGCCCTTGTGAGTGGCCCCCTGTGAAGCCAGGGGTGTAAGGGGCTCTGGGGGGTCCTTCTCTTCCTAGCCCCTGATGACAGTCGACCCACCATACTCTTCAGCCTGGGCCCTGTTCTTGGCCCCCTGCCTGCCCCATCCCCCATTCCTCCCTGCCTCATCTCCATGGCTTCCTCAGGCCTGTCCTCCCCCAGCAGGACCCACCCTGAGTGCCAGCTGTGAGGCAGCCCTGAGGGGGCTGGTGCCGGGCTGCTCCCGACTCGCCTTACCTTGGCTGCAAGTGGGCTCGGTGCCTGTCCGGGGGGCAGCCTCTGTGGGCCAGCAGTGTGGCTCTGCAGGGGCACCTGTGGGAGCTGACTTCACCTGCTGACTGTGCCGTGGCTCCTGGGGCAAGAAGCCAGCACCCTCTGCCACTCTTGCCAGCTCTTCTCCCTCTGTGGGGACATGAGCTGCAGGTTATGGACTCACCCACCCCATGGGCTCCCACGCATCTGCCAGGTCCTGTGGGCCTCAGCTGTGCCCTGGGACACCTGGCAGGGGAGTGTGGCCCATGCAGGGACCCTGGGCTGAGGTGGCTCTCCCTCTCCACAGGAGTGGCCTGGGAACTAGCAGGGCCTCCTCTGACAGCTGCACAGCTGGGACCAGGTGCGCCTGACAGGAAACTGCTCACCAGCTGAGTGGTTGCTGGTGGGGCTGGCTCTCTACCCTGATGGCTGTACACCTGACACGGCGGGGGCACGCCTGAGACTGCATGGCCCCCAGTCCCGGAAAAACACCCGCATGTGGCTGTGAGACGTGGGCTCATGCGAATGGTGTCCACTCTCCCCTCCAGCTCAGGCAAGTGGCAATCAGAAACCAGGCCAGGACCAAACCCAAACAACCCAACCGAAACTGAAGGATGGAGAAGCTTGGTGGCACTGTGGCTGCCTGCCAGGCCAGGCCACACCTTCCCTGGTACGAGGCAGTGACCGGGAACTTGCCTGAATTATGCCAAGGACTAAATAGATGGGCAAAGGCTGCGTCTATGGCCGCCAGCCAGACCCTTACTCAGCATCGGCCTGTGCTTCCCAGGCCTCAGGCTCCACCTCCGATCTCCTCACAGCTCCCTGCCTGTCTCCCTCCACCCACTCACTGCGACCTCACTGCGCCTGGCTCTCCCTCCCCTGCACTGGCCCCGCCAGCTCCTCTGCCAGGATACTTTCTGCCCTCCCCAGCAGGGGGTGCTGGCTCCCCTCCTTGGCTGCAGGAGTGACAGCAGGAGGACAGGCAGGGGCCTGGGCACCCCCAGCTGCTCTGCCTGAGGCTCCGTCCTGCTGGCATCTAGGTCTAGACAGTCTGCCCCAGGCTGCCCAAGGCCTTGTCTAAGCCCCCGCCCCTGTGGCCACTCCCTCCCTTCCTTGGTGCCACTGCCTGGCCATCCATAGTCACGGCCTCTTCCCAGGTCAGCCACAACGGCCAGTTGCAAGGGTAAGTTCCTCAGCAGGCTCCTCCTGCCGCCCTCCCAGCCACCTGCTCCACCTCCTGCAGGCAGGCCGGGCACACGGCATCCCCAGGCAGGCCCTCGTGGGCCCCAAGGCCAGGCCCTTCCATGGGTGGCACCAGCACCACCCTGGCTTGATACTTCCCTCCGGCAGCCATCCCTGAGGGAGGGAGGGCAGCCCAGCTGTCTTGCTGACAGCAGTCCACAGGACAGGACGCAGAGGATGAGGTGGGGCCTGGTCCCCTCTTCCCCAAGGCTATCCTGGCAACCCCGTGAGGAAGATTAGGGTGGGCCTGAGGGGAAGGGGATCTACCTGGAGCCTCCCCAATGTCCCCATGCCTCAGGTTCTCTGCCTGTGGGAAGCAGGTGGCCGGGTCAAAATCCTGTGCCACTGAGGCAACTCTCCCTGCCCCCAGGGCAGACTCATGGTCCTGGCACCAGGCCTGGGCTGTCTGTCCCCCAAGTGGGGTCCTGGGAGGCCCCTGGGCTTGGTTCTGCCTCTCTGTAACTTCTCAGGACTGCTTGGTCGTGACTGGGGAGCAGGAGCAGCCTCCCCACCCTCCCTGCCATAGGAGGCCTGACTGCCTCAGAGCGGAACCCTCTCACGCGGGGGCCAGGCACTGTTCTGCAATAGCCACTGGAGAGTCAGCTGTGCACCAGGTCCTGGCTTGTGCTGAGCAGACACCTGGCAAACGTGATAAACACATGCCCAGAAGAAAAGGAAGCCCCGATAGGTGCCAGGGCCCCTGTGGGGACATACATGAGCCCTGGCTGACCTGAGCTCCCCAAGTGTATTTGCAGCTGACGCCATGGCCTGGGCAGCACAGCCTGGGCAGGTGGGTGAGCTCCTTACTAAGGACCAGGGATGCTTGAGAGCACCAGGCCCACCTGATGTGGCCGCTTACCTGGGGTGTGAGGGGCCCTGGTAGGAAGTCCGTCCAGGTCTCCTCTGCACCAGCCTGCCTGGCTCTTTCGTACCTCAGGGAGGGCGTCCTGGGAGAATTCATCTTCCAATCTGCTCTCCCAGGTGGCTTAGCCCCTGCTCAGCCCCAACTCCTAGCCTCACAACCAGTCCCAGCTTCAGTTCCAGGCCTGCACACCCTCTTGTCACAGGGCACCTTTGCAGGTGGGCCCTGTTGTCACCAGGAGCTGTAGATGTGGCCACACCATCATACCCGGGGAGGCTGGATCCTGCAGGGGCTGGTTCCTTCCTGGTGCTTTCCCTGTTCTAGAGAGCCTGTCCCAGCCAGGCCCTGCTACCACCCCAGAGAGCTCTGGGAGTCATCTGGAACACCCATTCCAACATGGTGGCCAAGCATCACCTGCTTGTGGATCTGCAGCAGCCCTGAGGGGACAGGCAGTGGGCTGTGTCAAGGCCTGGACCTGTCCGGAAGAGGCCTCTGTCAGGCCTGCACAGGCACATTCTCAGCCAAGGGCAGTCCCCAGCCCCAGTGTCATTCAAGAGTACCATCCTGGCAAAAGACTATTTAAGTTAGTTTTGGGAAAGGAAACAGAAGAGGATCCACTCTCCAGGCTGGACAGTGTACACTAGGAAACAGATACTCTTCCCTCGATCGAATGGTTAGAGGAGACGAGGATGTGAGTTATAGCCTTTGGCCTGCCTGGGGTAGGACAGGTAAGGTGGACAGGGTGGCAGCCAGCCTCTAGGGGGCCCCTCCGGCCCTGCCTTCTGGCACCCCAAGGAACCCCTCCCCCACTGTACCAGGGATGGTGTGTATGGCCAACAGTGCTGGTCAGTTGCTTCTGAGATTAGGTCACAGAAGATGCTGTGGCTTCCTGTCCACTCTCTCTGTGGGGTTGCTGCCTCTGGAGAGAACCAGCTGCCACAACACACTCAGCTGTTCACAGATGCCCACAGATGCCCTGGGGCCTCCAGCCACAGCCAGCAAAGACCTAAGGCTGCCAACACCCCCGAGAGCTCAGAGGACCAGCTGACAGTTTGACTGCAACTGTGTGAGAATGCCTGAGCCAGGTCCTCCCCACTAAACCTCTTGGGAATTCTTGATCCCCCCAAATCTACAAGATAATGAGAGGGCAAGACCCCAAGGTAGAGGAACAGGAGCTGGGTCTTTGCAGGAGTGAGCGAGCTGCCAACACTGACTGGCTCAGACCACAGGCTCCCATTGCCACTGCCCTTTGAAATCACCACCACCAAATCCCCACCAGTCTCTGCTCACTATCTGCCAAGCACTGTTGGAAATCCTGTAGTGCTCTCATCTTCATTTTATACATTCTGTGCAAGAAACTGGGGCAGAGAGAAGAGGGACCACCGAGGTCATGTAACCACCACTTAACAGTGCTTCACCTGCTCTTTGTCCTATAGCCTTCAGAGGCTCCTCTCGGAACAAACAGCCACAGAAGCTGACCCCGAGGGGAAGTGGTTCTTCATCTCATGGGGCCACAGGCAGCACACCTGCAGCTGTCTGGGCTCAGGGCCCCTGCACTTTCTCGCTCCTCAAAGCAAACTGGGGGAAGCATCAGGTGAAAACAGCAGTGCCTGATGCTCGAGCCACAGTGGGAAAGGGCTGAGGACACGCCCAGCTCGGCTAATTCAGACCATGTGGTCCGTGGGGCTCTCAGGTCTGCCTTCTGCCAGGTACTCCTGCCAGGGCAGCTGTCCCCTGTTGCTCAGATGAGTTGGGAAATGACACAGCTGAGGTTACATGGCTGGAAGCAGCAGCCCCAGATGTGACCCTCAACCATGGGACTGGGAGCGAGAGGACAAGTGAGCCTTCAGGGGTGACCTGGCTGTGGACCAGCATAGAGCCTGGGGCAAGGGCACCGGCCAGGTCCCTGAAGCAGGGCAGAAGCAGGGATGGGCCTGAAAGGGAAGGTCAGCAAGGCCACAGGGAACCCACCAACCAGGCTGCTCTCCCCTGGGCCCCACTGGCTAGGGAGATGAATGGGTTAGGGAACATCCCTGTCCTATTATGGGGTCTTAGAGCCTGGCCGAGGTCCCAGGGTCCTGGGAACCAACAGGGAAGGCCCCCATGCCCTGGGTGGCAGTGCAGCCCACCCAGCCTTGAGCGGAGCCCAGCCTGGCAGAATCACACCTGTCAGAGCTGCAGGTGTGTTAGGACCAGTGAAAGTGACTGTGCCTTGCCCACTGCTTCTTACTCACTGGCCTTAGGGGCACTGTTTCGGTGCCCCTCTGAGGAAAGCCCTGACCTATCTCCCCGCTGGGCAGGCTGCCAATCCGGTGGGTCCTGGGTTTTAGAAGGAACAAGGACTCCCAGAAACAGAGCCAGCAGGGCTCTCTACTGCCCACACCCTTGTCCTGTTTTCCTTCACAGGCCCCAGACCTGGCCCTGCCCTCATCCTGGCTGGCTTCTGTCTTGCCCATGGAGGTGCAATGGGCCCTGCACACATCAGCAGGGCCTAGTCCTCAGGAACTGCTTGCTCACAGGCATCTGTGGTCAGGTGTCAGTGGCCTAGCAGCATGTTCCCGGGGAGGCCTGGTCTGGGCTAGTTTCCCCTCTTCCTACCTGACCAAGCTACCCTGTGTGTCATAAGGCTTCATAGGGAGGAGACCATGACAGTGGCCAACAGTCCCTGACACTGCTTGCTGTCTCCCTCCTCACCATTGCCTTTCACAGATGGGGAGACCGAGGCAACTGAGGGTTAAGAGTGCCAGACAAAGGATGTGCCGACCAGGGCTACCAACACTGCTGGTGACTGGTGAGTGACCCAGCAGCTGCCTGTCCCCAAGGGACCGACTGCCTGAGCTGGAGGGCACCCCTGCCTCTTTTATGCCTGCCCTCTCCACACAGGGAAGATTTGCTGGTGGCAGGGGCCTGACTCGGCTCTGGCACAGCTGGGCATGGGGGTCTCATGCCACCAGGGCTGGGATGGGACTCACCTGGGCCTAGAGAAGCCATGCTGGGGGTGGCCTCTGGCCTGTGTGGCCGGGGAGGCCCAGGGTCCTTGGGCGGGTCTGCGGTAGAGGCTGACGCTGAGGGAGGGCAGGCGATGACAGCTGTGGTGGCAGTCAGCGCAGGGCGAGGCTTGGTGTGAGCATCACTGGGCCGCTGGAGAGCGTCGGCCAGCACAGGGTCAGGGGCTGTGGGGGCCACTGCTGCAGGAAAGAAGTTCTCTCGGCTGTCCTTAGGGTGTTTTGGGGTGGTAGGTGTGTCCCCCGAGGCCTGTGAGGACAGAGAAGAGGTGAGGAAGGCCAGCTGGAAGCCTTGAGCCCACACTGCCTTGCCATGTTCAAGCCACCACGCTGCCCCACAGGATGCCCCGTGGGGTCCTGGGACTTCCAACACTGCCTCATGGTCTCACTGCCTGCCCCCCACAATGCTGCCCACAGGGCCATCAGAGAGGCACCCTGCCAGGATGCCATGGACACCAGGACACAGTGGGACCCAGCACCCCTCCCTGGGGGGAGTGTGTGGCTATGACTCTAGGTGTGGGGTGCAGCTCCTAATCTGGGGACAGCTGGAACAGGTGGTCAGTCTCAGAGGGCAACTTCCCAAGGGCCACTAGTGGGAGGGTCCTGAGGGAGTTGGGGGAGCCAGGGGTGCTGCCAGAGTGTGCTCCCTATGCTTGATACCGCGGCCCGCAGTGCCCACAGCTCAGCCTCTGCTGCAGCCTGACTTCAGCAGCAACCACCGCCACAGGCCTCCGGTTCCCAGGTGGGCCGGGCCCTAGGGGGCCTCCAAATCTTCGTCCATAGTCCCCTCTGCCACAATGCCATTTTGGGACTCTATTCTCATGGCCACTCCTATTGCCCACACTCAGCCCAGTCTGCCTGAGACGGGCGTGTAGGCCTCGGCACCTGGACAGCCAGTCTCGAGGTGAGTGAGGCAGGGCACCTCAAGACAGCCTTGCACGGCTGAGCTGAGGGGCCGGGTCTCAACGTGTGAGCCAAGCCCCCAGCCCCCAGCCCCTCCCCAGCACCAAACCCACTGCACTGAGCCTGGCCACACTAGGGCCACGGAGAGTCACATGCCCGCTGGTGGGCACCTCGGTGCTTGGGGGGCAGTTTGCTTCCACCGATGACCCTGTCTCTTCTGACATTTGGTTTGCTTGAAACGCCACCTCCCCAGCTCCATGTGGTCAGGACAGGCCCCTGTGTGCTATGCCATGCTGTGGTGTCTGGGCGGAGCCCATGCTGGTGCCCTGGGGCCCAACCCTGTGCTGTGGACAGCATGTCCAGTGGGAGGGTAGGGCAGGAGGACAGACCTGTCTCTCTGGGCCCTGTGCGCCTGTAGTGGTACCAGCAGTGTTACTGCAGCTCAGGGGGCAGTGTGAGTAGATACACCAGGGCAAGGTGAGTGATGTGTCCCTGTCCTTGCTCAGGGGTGGGCCTTAGCTGCACGTGACAGCACTGAGACTCTAATTATGTCCAGAGCACCCTCCAAGCGTGTGCTGGGCTGCCATGGCAACTGGGACATGTCTTGAGCAAAATGGACACTCCCTGAGGGGCGGGAGCAGCAGGTCTGATGGTCATGGCCACCCCCTTCCCAGTGCAAAGTCAAGGATGGCTGTGACTATCCCACTTGCCTCCCTGAGGTGACGTTGAACTCCCCTGGGCTTCCTCAGACCTAGAGCCCAGGCAGGGGTGGCGGTCCGATGCCCCACTCCACTGAGAGGAAGCTTGTCTGGACTCCACCCCTTGGGACAGGAGGCTTCACCTATTCAAATGGCAAGCCACTCACCCCGGCCTGGAGCCTCTTGCTTTAGATGGGGGAAGGGGGCACTGCTCTCTCTGCCTGCCACACCCACCCCTCCCCACACACCCTCCCACTGAGCTCTGATCCACCTGCTGTGCCTCCTCAGTCATCTGGACCCTTCTCCATAGCCAGACCTGCCCACGGCCTTCCCTCAAGCCGGGCCTCTCCCACGGAAGCCCCTCTCCTTCAGGCCCAGTCCTGCTCCCCTTCTGCTTAAGCCCCATCCAGTCCCATCTCTCCTCAAAAACAGCCCCGGTGGCGGGGTCCCCATATCCAGCAGGCACCCATCCTCACTGCCCTGGTCCCGCTGACTGGCTGGTGCCTGGGAACACTCTCCTTCCTGGACACCAACCCGTCCTGTCCCGAATCTTCCCCACGCACCTGTGCTCGGCCCTGCTTGTGCCGTCTCCTGGCCTCTGGTCTGCGCTGATGGCCTCAGGGGCAACTACACCAGGCACGGTCCCCCCAGGTAGGGGCCCCTAACTTCCTGCCGTCTCCCTTGAAACAGTCTCAGACTCAACACAAACCCAATCTCAACCCTGGCTTGGGCCATCCCAGGCATGTCCCACGAGGGGCCTCCCCCATGCTCTGCCAGTCCCACTTCATACCATCTCTTGGACCCTCCTGCCCTGGCCTGGCCCGTGCACCAGCCCCTCCTCTCCACCCAAGAGGGGCGCTGCTGCCCTGCTCCCTCCCTGGCTCGATAAATCCAGGACTCCCACCCACCCTCTCACGATGAGCCCCTGCTCCCCACAAGCCCTCCCTGCAGTGGGCCTCTGTACAGGCTGTCTCTGCCTTATGCCCCAGCCACTTTGCTCCTAATCAGCCTGGCTCTAACATCACTTCCTCTACCTCTGTCCCAAATGGAACCACCTTTCCAGGGGAGGTCAGCTGGCTAGGGGCCATCCTCCCAAATTACTGAAAAGGTAGCTGAGGCAAGGGGACCCCTCAGGTTGTACATGTGTGCCTGAGCCAGGATCAAGGCCTTACCCACTGTAGGGTGGTGCCTGACCCCAGGCCAGTGGCCAGGGTGTTCCCTGTGGGCCTAGGGCTCAGCCACCTCCAACCCATCAGCCCTTGTCCCACACCAACCACAGGAGCAGTCTCAGGGGAGTACCCACTTAGCCTGCATCCCAGGGTGAGAAGTGAGCAGGCCCCGTTAGACAAGGCTGGCACAGCCTAGGCCAGGCTTACCTGTCTCTGGGCAGCGGCCCCAAGGTGGACCTGACAGAACTTCATGGCCTGCTCCAGCGCAGCCTCCTCGTCCACCTGAGCAACGAGATGCCTGTGGTCACGGGGCCTTGGCCTGTCTGTGCGGGCAGCACAGACCAGCCAGGTGGGTGGTGGGGGTGCGCCCTGTGGCTCAGGTGCCTCCCACCACCCCCAACTCCAATGGAGAGCTCTCCCCACTGCTGACTGCACTCAGCCCCCCAGCCCTGAGTGGGAAGTAGGGGCAGATGCTTGTCCACCTCCAAGGTGGGAATACAGGCCAAGCTCTCACAGCACCAGGTGCTGGTGCCAGGACTGGACCCAGTCACCCCTCTGGGCCTATGTGGCCACACCAAATTCATTTCTGTGGCTGAGTTATTTACGTCCTCAAGGGCTGAGGCTGGCAGGGGGACTCAGGGCCCCAACCAAGGCTTTAAGTTTGGCAGAGGCCCAGCTGCTAGGGGGTGAGGGGAGTTCTCTAAGCTAAAACCTGCCTCTCAAGTAGGCAGGATGGAGGGCTGTGATCAGAGTGGGAAGGGCCTTTTGGAATCCCAGGCCTGATGTGGCTGTGCCAAGGGTGTCTCTTGGAGCTCAAGAGCCCCAGGGGAGCAGGCAAGGCAGGGAAAGGACCTACCCCCACAAGCAAGGAGAGCAGCACTTGGAGTTTTTCTAAGTAATTAGCAACAAAGACAAACGGAAGTCAACACTGGATGTTGGTGAGGTGGACATAGGATAGGCATTCTCTACAGAGGTGCTGCAAATTGACATGATCTGGGAAATAGTGCATTTCAGGATGGTTGCCCCATATGAGCCGGTTACTTAAGTTCTGGGGACTCCTCCTGTGGGAATAATTTTAAATAGAGAAAAAGGTATATGCCTGATATATGAAACTAAAATTTTAAAAAAGTCAGGCAAAATAAGGGTAGCAGGCTCGCTGGTCACACTGAGAGCGCTGCAGCCACCTTTACACGACAGCCACAGAAGTCTCGAAGGAAGTGCCCCAAGATGCATCTGGGGACCCAGCACAGCAGTGGGATGGGGGTCCCGTCTTCCTGTGCTGGACTTGATAAGGCTCCTGCGATGTGGTCTTTGTTCCTCTTCAGGCTGAATACAGACTTTTTAGAGCTCGCAGTAGAATGTGAACAGTGGGGATGGGTGGGAACACCTAAAGCCCACCCGAGGGCATGCCAGGCACGTGTGAACAGCCGGGTATGACCCTCCTTGAGAACAGAAAGGCAAGGGCAGGGCATGGCAAGCCGGCAGACAGGCCCACCTGTTTGATGAGCATGTAGGTCTCAGACATGATCCTCTCTACTCGGCCCAGGTCGTAGGCCACACCCTTCTGGCCCTGCTGCCACACACGGTAGGCATCCAGCAGGAGCGTCTTGCCCGACTCCGTGTCCTCCAGGAGCTTCCTCTTGCGGCTAGACCGTGGGGGTGGCTCCTCAGTGTGGCTGCTCACCCTGGTCCCCATGGGGGTGGCAGCAGCAGGGGCGGAGGCTGGCTGGGCAGGGGTGAGCGGGGTGGGCTGCTGCCGCGCGCTGATGCTCAGCTCCTCCAGGGACAGCTCAGCGGGCCGGCTCTCAGGACCCTGGTCCTTTGGGGGGCGGCCTGGCAGCAGCGGTGGCGTCCGCTCCAAGTCTGAGGGGCGAACAGTGGCCTCACCCGTGTCCATGGGCTCGGTGGGCCCTGCCCTGGGGGTCTCCTTGTCTTGCTGCTCCCCGCCTTGGTCCGCACTGTCTCCTGCATCCATGGCCACAGGCCGGTGACCCACTTTGCCCCCTGGCTCAGGCCCTGGTGCTGAGTTATCAGCCAGAAGGGGCTTCTTGGGGTGGGGGAGGCACTCCTGGCCATCCTCGGGATTGGCTTTGTGTGAGACATCGGTGGTCATCCTGGCTCCTGAGAGGACAGAGGCCTTAGGCCCTGGGCGTTCTGACCCCTGCGAGGAAACCAAAGATAAGACTGTGTCTTTGGTGTCTCCACTGCGACAAAGCACCTCTGGGTGCCAGGTGTGCCCACCCCAGACCTTTCCCAGCCAACATGACTCTAGCTGTGGACATCTGCCAGCTGGCCAGGGCTGTGCCCCAGCTGTCAGAGAGGACACTAGCCCAGAGACCTACCTGAGGAAGGCCTTCCCTCCTCTGCACTTCCAGCTGCCCCACCATACTCCCAGGTAGCCAGGGGCCGAGGGACTCCGGAGGTGGCGCTGCTCCTGAGTGGGAGGCCTGGCCCTAGCTGGGACGGCACCATCCAGCTCGCATTTGACTCAGTGATGTGAGCCTTGGGGCAGCTTTGAGCGTTTTTATGAGAAGGGGACCTGCCCAGAGCCACCAAGTGTGCTTGCTGCAGAGCCAAGTCCTCTTGGCCCCTAGAGCATGCAGACTGGGGTGATGGTTGGTGAGGACCACCCTTTCCCCAGGTTCAGAGTGCTGTCGCAAGCCCCTGCACCAAGCCACAGCCAGCCCTACCGGGCAGGAGCTCTGGAGTCGGTGGTCCTGGATCAGCTTCCAGCTGCCACACCTGCTAGGCTGGTTACTTAAACTCCTGGGATCTGGGAGCTCGGCTATAAAGTGGGGGTTCTACTGCATCAGCTTATAGGATAAAAAGGGATGGTGCACATACATGGTGCTCTCACAGGCCTTGGTCAGCCCACCAGCGGAGGGCTTGGGACCCCGCCCTGGGTGGGGTGCACTGCTCAGGAGCTCAGCCTGGTGGAGGGTCACTATGGCTCTCGTTAATCACCAAGTGCATCACTGCCTCGCTAGGTGCTTGTGTGCTCGGTGCCACGTCTGACCTTCCCTACCTAGGCAGAAGCAAGATGGGCACTACTTCATAGATGGGGACATGGCGGCAAGGGTATACAAATGGCGGGATCAGGCCCACCACCACGGGCAGTGGAGAGGTGAAGGGGTGGTGTACCTCCGTGAGCTCAGTCAGGGTGTCCTCCAGCACCTTCACAGTGAGGATGAAGGCCCGCTGTGCCAGGACCTGGCGGTCAGCATCTCGCAGATATTTCCTGCAGTCATATGGGGTGGCCAGAGATGACAGGAGAGCGTCAGACACCACACAGCACTTCTGGATGGTGGCCCTGCACCCCGTCCCTGCCCTGAGACACCTGTTCATCCCTCATTCCATCTGCTGGGGTGCATGAGACCTCCCCTGGGCCCTTCCACACTCAGCAGGCCTCTGACCTGGCCCTAGTATGCTGCCCTGGGCCCCCTGGGCCTGGCTGCAGTGGACCCACCCTGCCTGCTGTGTTCAGGGAGAGCTGGGGAGGGCCTACAGTGCCTCTCTTGCAGTCCCATCTCCGGTGTGCCCTAGGCCCCAGCTGGAGGTGCCCTGAGCTGAATGAGACAGAGAAGGTGAGGCAATGCAGGCATGGGAGGCTAAGTCCCCATCCGAGCTGCCTCCCTCTGGGCATCCCTCCCATACTCCCTGCAAATGGCAGCTGCTCCTCTGTTCTGCCCCATCCTTTCTGGCGGAGAGATCCCTGCCTACCTCTGAGGCCCAGACCCCTGTTGCCCATGCCACTGTCACTGGCCTTCGCCTGGCCCCATGGCTATTGTTTGAACATCTGTTTCCCTATGACCTGGTGGCACCTCTGAGAGCCCTGAGCTGGGAGAAGCAGGAGGAGAGGAAGGGCTGGGTTGTCCGGGCCTCGATGAGGGACCAGGATCAGTGGGGAGAGCCTGTGTCTGTCCCAGGGTGCTTAGGGGCAGAGGATACAGTTTAGGTTCTTGACACTAGGACAGAGAGGCCCCTGAGGAAAAAGGGCTGGTCTGGGCTCCCAGCCAGTGGGCTTCCTTTGTTTTCATTACTGCAGGGGGTGGGGGGCAGGCAGCAAGCCAGGCTGTGCCCAGGGTAGCTGCACTCACTTGCCCTGGTCTGGGGTCCGCTGCAGCATGGAAGACACCTTCAGTAGGGTGCTGTGGTCCCGCAGCTGGGCCAGCACCTTGAGCAGCAGCACGATGGAGCGGTTCATATGCCAGGCGAAGCTGCCCGGCCGGTCGATCTCGTCCACAGGGATCCGCCAGATGCCCTGTGGGATAGATGCATGGGGTAGGCATGTGAGGGAGGCTGCTGCAGCCAGAGTCTCAGGGACACCCCTGCCTGGGGTTCCCTGGAACCTGCCACGGTGCCAGAAGGGACACCATCCAACCAGGGGCCTCTGGGACTCCTCTCACTGTCCCCAGATGGGAGGGTGTCCCCCACCCTCGTCCTGGTCTATTTCCTCCTTATAGACGGCAGCAAATGACACACCTACCCACTGTTCCACAGCCACCTCTTTTGTCTGGCTGTGCTGTACATGTTTACTAGACCTGTCACCTGTGGGAGGCACTTAGGTTGAGCCCAATCAAACATGAGGACAGACACCCAGGAGCCCAGTGCACCTACCTCTCTACAGGGGCTGGCCCAGCCGTGGGACCACTTCCTGGACATGGAACTGCTGGGTCAAAAGTGGCCTGCAGGGAAGCTCTGGCACCAGGCACCACCTTTGCATCCTCCCTCCAGCTGTGCCCAGAGAATCATCGCAGCTCCCAGGATGCTCGGAACCCCCACCCTCCGCCATGCTGCCCCACTTCTCTGTGAAGGCTGAGCCAGGGCACGGCTCACTGCGGAGGGCCCCCATCATCTCCCTGGACCCCTGCTTAACCTACTGTGGTACTAGGCCCCCCTACCTATTGCCAGCTCCAAGGTCTGGTTCCCTGTTGTGTCCTAGCAACCAGCATGGCGTCTGACACCTACTCAGGGTCCAGCAAGGGTGTGAGGAAGGCATGAATGACCAAGGCAATGAGTGACATGGACATTAAGGAGGCCCATCTCTGGGGTGGGATCTCTGGAGACTGGGAACGAGTTGGTAGACTCTGGATGGACCCCTATAGCTGACACCTTGGAGAAATTCCTGCCCAGAATGGACCAAGCCTATACTGCCTTCTTCTTGGCAAGGGGCCTGGCCCGAGTCAGGCCAAAGTTGGGGTTCTTAGAGCCTGGGCTACCAGCCACAGGGACCACGGCAGGATGTCCAGGTGGCAGCCCTCCCAGGGCCTTTTCCTGTGGGTCCTTGCTGATTGTTCTTGGTATCTGCATAGAGCTGTGGGCCCTCCCTCCTCAAGCAGTCCCAGAAGGGAAGGCAGGCCCCTCCAGCCCTGAGCTGTTAAGGCCTGGGAGGGGCATGAAACCCTCAGCCTGGAGCCCCTGCAGCCTCTACACTGGCTCACGCTGTGACACAGAAGGCCCACCAGGCAGGCTGGGGGATTATGTTTAGGCCGGCTGCCTGCTTCCACCCTTAGCAAGTGCCGAACAAGGACAAAACCATGGGTTGAGACCATCCACACAGGGTGGCAAACACAATGCTGCATCTTCCCACCATTGCAGACATGGTCCCTGCAGCAGCTTACGAAAAGCTGTCACTCAATGAGGGACAGCCTTGAGTAGTGTCTGCACCAGTAGACAGGCAAGGACCCCAGGCCCTGGCACCCTGCCCCTCTATTCCCAGGGCTGCATAAGGCCCAGGTGTGACAACAGTGGCTAGGAAGGTGCTATCCCTGTGGCTCACTGGGCCCAGCAGTGCGGGGCTGGGGAAGGGTCAGGCCCCGTTGAAGGACTACAAATGTCCCTCACAGGGTCCTCATGGAGCCTCGCACAGCTATGCTTTGGATGGTGGGCCTTGGAGACATGGAGGGACTCCCTCAGGATCACAGGCAGCTCAGGGCTGGTCCCTCACCACACCCATGACTCCGAGGACAGGGAGGGTGGTCCCAGGGACCCTACTGAGGGAGGCTTCCACAGCTGGCTGCCACCGCCCACCTCCACATGGGAGGGGAAAACCCAGGGCCACACACCAAGTTGGGGATCTGGGTATGACCCTGTTGCTCCTGTATCTTGTTCCTCAGTGGGGTGCAGAGGGGAATGCTCTGCTTCAGTCAACTGAGAAGGTCTCAAATGACCCAATTTCACTGAATCCCGCCCCCCAATAACCCCACAGAGCCTCTGAAGACTCAAAGGCCAGGCTGGCAATCACTCTTCCCAGGGTACCCCCAGCTAGGGGCCAGACCATCCCACCTTCTCTGCCTAGCTGCAGTGTCACCTCCTCTCTGAAGCCCTCCTGGCTTGCCACCCTGCTCTCTTTTCAAGACCACTCAAGGTCAGCCCCTCAGAAGGTTGAGGGTGGGGTTGTGACTGGCAGTGTGTCCTGCTTTGAAGTGCACCTGCTTCAGCTCAGGGTCCACAGGGCCCTTCACAGACCTGGCAGAACAGGCGAGAGAGATGCCCTGCTTGAGAAGGTTCTGCAGAGCCTCTGTCTGGGGAACCCTAGTTCCCCCCTTATCTTCCTGTTGACCTCTCACCCTGGAGATTCCATGTTTAATTATACTGGACAGGTGGGAGACAAGTTTGTTCATGGCAAACAGAATGCTCTTCAGAGCCCCCAGTGTGCATGTGGGCCCCATGGTGGTGGCGGTCGGGGGGGGGGGGCGGTCTGCAGGGAAGGTGAATGGCACCTCCTCATCTAACAGGCAGTTACTGCAGAGGTGAGCAGTGCGCATCGATCATGGGCTCACCTGGCCAGGCAAGAGTTGGCTCCCCTCTCTCCCACGGGAGAGGGTGAGAAGGTGTTGCCAGAGATAAAACCATGCTTGGGCTCTGCAGGCTGGGCCAGACGGACACAGTGGACTTGGCAGATGGTGAGGGGCGTGGGCAGGGCCCCTACAGAAAGGGATTCCAAACTCCTGCTCCCAAGTTCAAGGATTGAAGACACAGTGCATTTAACTATTTGGGGGGGGGGGTGGAGTGGGAGGAATATGCCAAAATGAGGCAACGAGCACATGGAGACAACCTCCTGGAGGGTCCACCACTTGGCCACCTAAAGTGGGCTAATGTAGGAAGGTATGTGTGGCCTGGCACTAGCCCATCCTCACCATTTTGGGGGCAGGAGCCGTCATCTGCTTGTTGAGCCAGGCAATGCCCCACAGAAGACGGGTGGTGAAGAAGCCCCAGGTTCATACCAAGCCCCACATGGAACATCTAGAACGTCCACAGTGCTCTGCTCCAGAGGGGGCTGTGCTGTGCTGGCCAAGCTGCACGCCCCTCCCTTCTACCTCCTCCGCCCTCTGTTGCCAGCCCACTGTAGTTGGGGCTGGGCTCCACTCTCACCTGCCAAGCTCTGGGCCAGGTGCTGGCTTTGTTAGGGCCTGGGGAATGAATGGGGCAGGTGTACTCTCCGGACCTCTGGTCTGGCGTAGAGGGGAGGAAAGGCCAGCCTTCCCTCCCAGACAAGGGTAGGCGTGAGGAAGATCCCTCTGAGGGCCACAGAGGCTGCACACGAGACAGAGGGCTGGTGGCAGCAACAGCAGCACACTCAATGTAAGGGGAAAAAGAAAACTGCACTAGATAAAAGTTCTTAAAGACATCCGCTTCCCAACGGAACAGTCTGTTAGCAACAGAAGCCAGTGCAGGCAGACACCCCTCTCCTGGGTCTCTGGCCACTCCCCGCTGAAGCCCTCTCATCCTCATGCCTCCCGGAGCACCCGGATGCTGCCAAACACGCACATGAGGACAAGCCTAGCTTGCAGTGCACACGCCAGCACACGGTTTGGATCCCTATCTCCCTTCCGTTTCCTTTTGTAATATAACACCGCTGATTTCAGAAAGCAAGGAAACCAAACACATCAGGTGGCGAGTCTGTGGAAACCAGAAGGGTTTCCAGATGCCGCCGCCCGCTTGGCACCTCCATGCTATCGTGACTCTCGGAACTCCCCCAGCCAGCCTTGGAGGCTTGGAAAGCAGCGTTTCACACGTGCACATGCCCTTGGTTTACTCTGGCATTTTGCTTGGCCTTTTCCCAACAATGGTGGTGCTGAAGAGCATGCTTCCTGGGCAGGGTCTGGCCAGGGTTGCAGCCTTGGCCTGCCTGGCTGGGCCCAAGACCCACCCACCCAGCACGGGGACTTAGCCAGCAGGTGGGCTCAGGGCCCCACCCAGGCTTCCCTTCCTAACAAGAGCCCTAGGGAACACCCCCTTCTCCCTGTGGCATGGGGCTATAAGCAGATGGTCATAAGCCCCACAGGAGTTCTTGTGGCCATGAGGCTGCCCTCCAGGGACAGCTGGCCTGAGAGAGTAAAGCCATCAGGCAGAGTGGTGAACCAGCAGGGTGGTGAGCAAGCTAACAACTCTGCTTTCTGCCTGAGCCAGGCGGAGCTGGGCTTCTAAGCAGCCAGAGCCACAGGGAGAGGAGACAAAGCAGACACCTCCTTCTACCTGCCCTTCACACTGTGCCTGGGGATGACCTCCCAGCACTAGGCTGGGGATGGCACCTGCCTCACCTGGCCTTCCTCATCCAGACCACAGGGGAAGAAGGGGCACAGCCATGCTCCACTTCAGAGGGCACAGGTGTGGGCCTCAGGTAAGGCTCGGGGGGTGTGCCAGGGAGAGCTGAGCCTGATGAGAAACGTGTGGGCAGCAGTGCCCGGAAGGAGGCCTGGCTGAGGGCAGGTGGAGGGAGCCAGCACTGGGGCCAACACCTCATGGCATCCGAGGGAAAGGCCGAAGCAGGATCACAGACAGGCAAGGGCCAAGAGTGGGAGTGGGAGCCAGAGGCAGCGGGTACCCCACAAAGAGGGTCTTGGGCTGGGGCTCTCTCCCAGTTCCTGGTCCTGTTGCTCTGGGCCTAGCCCAGACTCTCCTCTCCCAGCTCTGCAGGCACACCTGCTACCTGTGGATTTGTTCCACTCAATTCCTGGGTCCTGGTGTCACCAGGGCTGGGTTCCCGGGTGGCCAGTGAGGTTGGGAGAATGCCTGGAGAGCTGTGGGCAGTTGAGTATGCCGATGGCAGACTCAGACTCCCTAGATACCGGGACTGTGCTCAAGTTCCCGCTCTGTGCCACATATGTATCCCAGACATCTCAGCCAACTCCCCAGACCTCCAGCACGATCTCGGCTCCTCACTGGCAGATGAGGTCACTGAGAATGACTATAAGAATCTGAATAATTGATGGAGCCCCAGACTCTGGGTTGAGTGCTTGATACAAGTTACCAACCCTCAGCCTTAAGACTTGGTGTGCTCCCACTGCTCGAAGAAACAGCTGCAGGAGCTGAGTCTCACAGTGGGGTGAGGCTCTGGGTCCACAGAGGGAGGGCATGGCTGCTGTGGTTTGGGGGCCTGTGGAGACTTTCCTAGGGGAGCTAAGAGCTGGCAAGTGGAGGTGGGCGGTGCTGTTGGGCCAGCCTGTGCTCTTGCCCAAGAACACACTGTTTACACGGGGAATGGAAAGCAGAGTGAGGCCAGAGCTCAGCGGCTGAAGGGCCGTGAATCACTGTAATCTTGGCAGGTGGCACCCCAGGGAGGTGACAGAAGGCAGAGGCTTCTGAAGGTTTTCCTGAGGGTATGGAACACTGCTCCTGGCTGACAAGCCAAGGCCATGCCCATGCACAGCTCATGCTGTCTCCAGCACCCTGTGGTCTAGGGAGCTTATTCCTGCAGGGACATGGGCTCCTCCTCTTCCAGATTCCCGACTCCGCTGACCAGGCCACACTCCCTTACTGCCTTGGCACAGACAGGAAGGGCCTACTCATCCACACTCCTGCACCCCAGGCCTCTGCACACAACTTTTTCACTCAGCCCAGGGCCAAGCCTGAGCCCGGTAGCCTGAGGCCACAGATTCAAACACAGTTCTGGTTCTCAGGTAACCTCCGCTGCCTGCTGTGGACCACTACTCAGGCCAATTTTCACGGCACAGCCCAAGGCTATTTTGTGGCTCCCTGGGCCAAGGGTTCCCAGCCCCATCTGTCACCTTTACAGACACCCCCTTTTAGTCATGTCTCCTTCTAGAGCTTCCTCCATTTTGAAGGCACAGGCAAAGGCTCCCTATGAAAACAAGTGACCCTGGAAATGCCAGGGCAGGAAATAAGGGTGGGCAAGAGGTATAGCCCAACCAGAACTGCACTCGGACCCAAGGCACGGGCTCGTCAGAGTGGGCACGGCTCAGGTGTGGGGCTAGGTAGAGACTCAGAGATTCATGTGAGTGTGTAATCAACTCACCCCTCATTTTCCAGAGAGGGAAATAGAGTTCGGACCACCTGCCCAAGGCTGCCCCCAAAGTGGGACCAGGACACAGGGGCCAGACCCCTTATCTTGGGCCTCTCCCTATGACCTTGCTTAATACTCACAGAGAAACAAGAAGTTGGCAGCATGATCCCTGCTTTACAGATGTAGAAACAGGGACAATGCAGTGATGCCGTATCACCTCAGTTTTCGCACCTTTTAATACCTGGGAATGTTCAGGGGTGGGGTGGGACTGGAACAGATGGGGTGGCCAGTGTCCTCCACTAGCACCGCAGGTGCCTCAGAGTATCATAATTAAGTCCCTTTGGCATCTGTCGCAGAAAATGGCCCCCTCTAGCTGTCCTCTGCTGCCATATGCACAGGTCTCATATGCAACTCCTCCCCCACTCTGCCATTCCCAGGGCCAGGCCCAGCTGGGATGCCAGGTGGGGCTGAAGAGGGGGTAACCATACCTGAGAGCACCCAGAAAGGCTACAAAGGAGCTGCCTGGGCACAGTGCACAGGTACTTAAGGGGGAAGGCAATGAGGTACACACAGCAGTCTGGCCTGATTAGGTCTGACTGGGTGGGTGGCATCTGCTTCACATAGTGGACTCTCTCCTCTGTTGCTCACCGAGGCTGCTTGGGGCCTTCTTAGGCCCAGCCTGGCCTTGAAAGGCACTGTCCATAGGGCTGCCCCTAGCTCCTGACGTCAGCACCAGGCCCAAGGGCCTGAGTCTTGGATAGAACAGCTGCCCTGCCATAACCCCTGCATCTCTCTTGCTTACCCCTGCAAGGCCTTTGAACAGAGCCTGGCCTCCTGCGCAGGCTCATGACCTGTGAGGTGAGACAAAATTGCGGGGAGCTCCTAAAGCCCCCGAGGGGGAAAAGGGAAGCCTGCAGGCATGAGAGAGTCAGGACAGACAGACAGGGACATCAGCCCATTGGACTTGCCTGCAGACCACCCAGAAAAGGAGCGTTCTAGGTCAAAAAACAAACCCTGGCGTCTACAACCCTTCGACCTTAGTGCAGCCTTAGGGTGGCTATGAGTGAGCCCCATAAGGACAGGGAAAGTGTCTTGTCCTGCTGTGTGCTCTCAGTGCCACGCATCTGGGCTAGCCCCGAGCAGGCTCTGGGGAGGTGATGCCACAGATAAATCACCTTGGAAGGTGCTGGGGAGGCTCAACTTCCCAGTGATCCAGGGTGAGGGGACAGAAGAGAGGCTGGCATATGAAACAATGAGCTAAGACAGCAAGGACTTTGTGGGGGTGTTCAGGAAAAGCCAGGATCAGCAGGAGCCTCTGCCAAGCAGGTGAGGAAACAGGCAGCCGAGGCAGGGTGCAGTAGTGACTCCCTTAGACTCTACACCGCACCCGGGGTGTCCTGAGCAGAAAAGTGTACAAGCTTTATTCTTGACTTTTGACTCAGCAAATGGAGCACATGTACTTCCCCACATTGTCAAAAACATATCATTTAAAATGACCACAGAGCACTGTGCTCCACAGTGAAGTGAGCTACTAGCAAGCATCTGCTGAGTGTTAAGGATTACTATGGAGAATGCTAGGCTGAATATCCTCCTCCATGAAGCTTTTCCTTGGGACAGATCACCCCGAGGGGACAAGAGGTGGGCAGGCGGCGGCAGGCTGGTCTCCTGGAGGTAGGGCCAGGTACCTGAGCTAACATAGTGGGTGCGATGGGCAAGCGAGGCTCCCCAGAGCAGTTCAGCTCCACCAGCTGTGATCAAAGAAAACACTACAGCAAGCACACAAGCAAGAACCCATTCCCCTGGTAGAGGGATTCCTCCAGTGCGCCCCGTAGCATGGGCGTTGCGGTGACTGAGTACTCAGAGCAGGCAAGGGCGGGGAGCCTGCTGGCACCCCATTCCCGAGAGCGGTGGGCACGGGGTGTGGGAACAGCTGCTGCGAGCTGAGGGCCAGCTGCTGAACCGGTGGCTGCAGCTAGAGACAATAATGGAGCCTCTCTGCAGAGAGGGCTGCTGGGGAAGGTTAGGGGCCTTTTTCCCCCAAGAGAAGCACATGAACTTTCTCCTAGTTAATTCCAGGATAGTCTCGGTGTCACTGCCTGAACCCAGGGTGAGCCAAGAATGGGAAAATCTGTGTGGTAGGCCCTGAGATCAGGAGCAGCTGTGGGGAAAATACCAAAATTCTCCAGTGTTGGAGAGACACCTGTCATCCACAAACCCACACAAGCCACTCAAATGGCATGACCACCTGGAGAGGGGAGGGGCGGTGTGGGGTGTATGGGGATGCACTTGGCTGTCTTCTCCTGGGGCCAGTGGTAGTCACAGGGTGCCTGCCCAGCTGCCAACACACGATTTCACTCACACCTCACTGGGGGAAAGACTTGTTCAAGTACGACTGGAGATCTCAGTTTACCAGGCTCTTTGTACTCCACCTCACTTGTCCCCAAGGAAGATAAGCCCCACAGACAGCTGGGCCAGGTGGCTCCTTCTGGAGCCGCCTGCTCAGGAGTCCTGAGCCATTTAGAGACAAGACTGAGTTTCCAGGGGGGCAGCTCCTCATCTTCCTGGTGCCCTGAGGAGCTAAGAGCCCTGCCCACAAGCAGCACTCCTGCTCCAGGCCTAAGGCTGGGGGGAGGAGGCCCCAAGAGCAGGCCAGGTTGAACACCCCTGGGGGTAGGAAGTTCCCTCAGCTTCTACCACAAATCTGTCAGGGTTGGCATCTCTGGCCACAGGGTTGTGCAGAGATCACCAGGGGCGTCCTCCCCGCCTGCCCCCACCCAGGCAGTCCAGGCTGTTCAGGCTGGCTACCCAGGGCAAGGGATTCCCCCGCCATCCACAGGTAATGAGTTCCTGACGCAGGCAGGGGCTGGGAAAGCCTGCAATTTGCCTGCAGCTGTGCCCACTCCTTCCCAGCCTCTCCTGCCAAATGAGACATCGCGCACTAGGTCCCCCGAACTGCTGGGCTGTCCCTCCCCTCCTCCTCCCTGGAAAAGCAAAAAACGACAAACAACCAAGTGCGTGGGGAGATCCAGGCTGCAGTGGCCAGCCCAGTCTCCCTGTGCCCCACCCCCACCCTGTGCGACCCCTACAAACCCAACCCCACCCCTCCTCCCACTTGCTGTGGGGCAAGGTCCTGGCCCAAACGCAGAGCTCGGAGCGGGCCAGGGCTTGCAAAGCTCTGGCACCATCTTCCCGCCCCCGCACAGCGGCTATTTATAGCTGGGAAGCACCGCGCCCGGGGCCGCTGCCCACCCGGCCTGCTCACCATCCCCGAGAGCGGCACAGCGCAGCTCCTCCTCGGCGCCTTCCAACGCGAAGTTGCTCAGGCGGACGGGCTTTCGCTTTCGTGCAGCGCACACCCCCGCCCGCCAGCTCCCAGCCCCGGGCTTAATCGGGCTGGGCTCACAGCGCGGGCCCGTTTGCCGTGTGCGGGCTTCACCAGCGCCCGCCGCCCCCACGCGCCGCCGCCCACCTGACGCTGAGCAGGAGGCCCGCCTGGCCCAGGCATGGGGACGCCGCGCAGCCGGCGACTTCCTCTGCAGGGGCCCCGGGGAAACCACGGCCCCGCGGGCTTCCTGCTGCGCCCGGTGGGTCAGGGTGGGAGGCGGCTGCCCGAGCCCACCCGGGGAAGACTGAGCAAAAGCGCAGGAAAGCAGAGAGCCAGGCAAGCAGAGGTGGCGCTCGGCCCCAGTCCCCGGCAAGTTCCTACCCGCCGGCTCCGCCGTGGCATCTGTGCAGTGGAGCTAGGGCAGGCGCCGGGCCATGGCTGCGGAGGCTCGCTCGTTCGCGGCGGGCCGGGGTGGGGCGGGCAGAGCCGGACCCGGCGCCGGCGCTCGCCTGGAAGTGGGCCCAGCAGCACAACTGACTTTTGCCGGCCAATCCTCTCGGATTCCCTAGCCCGGCTGCCAGTGCAGCGGTGGTGAGCTGCAGACCCAACGTGGGCCGCTTGCGGGCCAAAGTGGCACAGCCCTCACGGCGGGAAGCTGTGGGTCTGGGCGGCCCCGACGGATATGGCCAACTGCGCAGGGGGGCCGTCCTTGCCCTGCACGCGGTACCTAGGCGAACGGCGCCCCCTGGAGTTGTGCCCTGTAGTGCCCTGTGGCCGGCAGAGGCATAGGTGTGCAGGGGACACACCCGAGCTGTCCTTTGGAGTAACATCCTCAAGGGGGAAGGCAGAACAGAGATGTCACGGTGAGTCCCCCAGTATGCTTTAAGCTTGAAGGGGCCTCATTTTCCAGCTGGGCTGTGAGGCCCAGCGAAGGTGCTACGCTAAGGGCTGGGAGTAGATGGGCTAGGCAGAAGCCAGGCAGGTCTCAGGATCCCGGTCTCCCCTCAGCCTCTGCACTGCAAGAACAGCAGCAGTACCCCTGACCCCAGCACACGAGAAGTTTTACAGAACTCAGGGAGGGCTGCTCTCCTGCCTGGAAGGGGGTACCGTGCCCACCCTACAGATGAAGAACAGGTGCAGAGGGGAAAGCCTCACCCCAGAGCATACAGCCATGCTCCTGGCACCCACAGCTCCAGTGTGCACACACCATCTCCCTTCCTGAGGTCCAAGAGGGTAGGCTGCACAGGGACTGTCCACCAACTCCAGGCTGCTCCTCCTGCCTCAGCTGAGGAGAGGCCAAGGAAAGGCAGGGACGGGCCAATTTGCATGGGCTAAGACGGAGAGATGCTGCCCCAAGCCCGGGCCTGGCACTCCCCTCCCCAAGTGCTTCTTTCTCACCACCTGTGCCAACACCTCTCCTCCTCCCACTTCCCTCCTTCCGCAGAGGCCCTAGTGATAGCTCTTCTCCAAGCTGGCTGGTTTCCACCTGTCCTACCCCCAGGCTAGCTCCTGGAGCCAGCTTTCCCAGGCTTGCCAGGTGCCTCTAGTCCCAATCAGCCCAGGTAATGTTGCTCTTACTAGTCTGCCAGGCACTGGGCTTGCTGCTGGAGTCACAGAAACAGGCCCAGGCTCCAGAGGTCACTCACCTGCAGGGGAGACACACATGAGCAAAAGCCATCCCAAGGCTGCTCGAGGAGGACAAGGGGCTCCTGACCATGGCCAGGTCTCAAGCAAGACTCTAAGTCTGATTGTTGCTCAAACCATGACTGCCCTCACCATCTATATTTGTATCATCATTTGACAGACACAGGTTCAGAGAAGCTGGGCACTGGTGCAGTCACACAGCAACAATGGCTGGGACCTCCCTCCCAGGCCTGGCTGACCCCAGAGCTGGCTGGGCCACTCCTCCCAGTTGTCCCCAGAGCTGGAGTAGACATCGGGATTGGATGCCAAAGCCATGTTCTTGCCTTGCACAGCTCATGACTTCACTTCATACCTTATCTACTTCCTGTGAGATCAAGGCAGACCAAAGGAAGCTGGGAAGTGCACATCGCACCCAGGCCAGGAAGAAACTGTTCTGTGTTGAGTGTGTGGCTCCCTGGAAATCAGTCCCCTGCATCCAGGAGGCCTCCAGGTCCATCACAGGCAGCAGCCAGCTCTCCCCAGAATGCGTGCTGTCCCACACAGAGCCACGGAGGGGGCTGTGGGCACCACCCCACCTGCCAGCACAGATGTGCACGCTGAGGCCCAGGGTGGGCTGGACAGCACCTGACTGTCACAGCAGGAAGGAGGCCTGTGGTGGCTGAGGGGAGCTTAGGGGTTTTGTGCCAAGTCCCTGCCAAATGAAACTTTCAGAGGGACTTCCCTGGGAGAATGTCTGTTCCCAGCTGGGCTCTAAGCCCCATGGGATTCGGCCTCCTTGGCTCTACACCCTTTGTCCTGCTTTGTCCTCTCCAGAGCCCCATGAGATGGGCATTGCTGTCTCTAGCTGATAGGTGAGGACCCTGAGCGTAGAGCAGGGAGGTTGCTTGCCAAGTGGAGCTCCCCCCTGCCACCCTCCTAGCCAGAAGTGCTCATGTGTTTACCAGGTGCCTCTCGGGCACTGCATGAGAATACCGTGACAGAGGCTGGTGGGCCCCAGATCCTTGATTCTTTGGGCCCAAAAAGAGCCTTATGCTTCCTGGGACTCGTAGGCACCCTCTGTACGAGAGCCCTGGGGCCTAACTGCTCACAAAGCACCTGGACATCTAGTACACAAGCCTCTGACCACTGTCCTGGAGAGAGAACTGCTCACCAACCTCAGGGCCCCAGGAGACCAGGCCACCCTGACCACACTTACCCATGGGGCAGCAGGAGCCCCTTTAAGTGGCCACGATCCTCCTTGGAAACATGTTTTTGGCCTTTGGTTCATGTGGCCATTAGGGTAAATAGCCTGAGCCCCCTCCCCCCAGCTGTTACCTCAGTCCCTGCTAACCTAACTCAAATGCTGTGGCAAGAATGCTCCTTAGAGTTAACAGTCCTAATTCTCAGCCAGCTTGGAGGCTGCCAGCTGTTCTAGAAGCACGAGGCCTTGCCGCTACTCACCTGCCTCCCTGCTGGGGTACACCGGCTCTGTGTGACCTGTGCCTAGGCAACTTCTCTGCCAAAAGTGTGACAGCCAGAGACTCGTAGGCCTTACGGTCCCACAGCATTTAGTTTCCTTTCCCTCCCTCCAAGGCCAAGACAGAGCGAAACATGCCTCTCCTCCCCAGGCTCACAGACCCCTGGAAACTGCATGGTCCAGACAGCCCCAGCCCCACCTGATTTTCAAAAGCTAGAGCATCTGGCACTCAGGAACTATTCCGCCTGCTCTCAACAGCTATAAAGCATCTTTATATGTCAGAGTCCAACTGTTCTGTGTCACCCATGAGTGACAACACAGATGGGAAAGAGGGAAATAACTGTCTTGGTCAGCTATAGCAGGGCTTGGTTCAAGGATCCCTGTCCTTCAGTCTGGGGTGCCTCGACCTCAGGGGACAGCCGTTCCGGGCCACGTGCACATCCAAGGGGAACAACACACGCAGCACCTGGTGTGCACAGGGCACTTGTTCCCACCAGCGCCTTACCAAGGGCGAAAGGCTGCCCTGAGAAGGCTGTGCCCACAGTCCCCCATCGCCAGGATACAGAGCTGGGATCTCGGTCACAGCTCTCATGGGCAGGCAGTAACATAGCCACAGCCCAAGTTAGCTCAGCTTACCTGGCACTTCCAGCCCAACTGGGAACTCAGGAGCACAGCAGATCACAAAGGGAAAGAAACAAGGACTGAGGCTGGGACAGGGTGGCTTCCTGCAGAAGAAATGGCAGTCTTGTTGGGTGCTAAGGGACTGGGGATCAACCCCATGAAAGAAGAAGGAAAGACTGGCCCACCGGAGGAAACGGAGGATGGCAGGGCCTGGGAAGGAAGGGATCATGTGGAGGGCAAGAGGTGGGCAGTGTGTGCAATGGGGCTGCATGTGGCAGCGGGCATCACATCTAGGCAGGGACCAGAGGGAGAGGGAGAGAGGTTGCAGAGGGTCTAGAGAACAGGCAGGGTAGAGAAGAGAGGCCAGCAGGCTCTGAGACCACTCAGGGTGAGCTGGGACTGACAGGATCAGGGCCCGTGAGAGCCTCCCTAAGGCAACTGGACACTTACACTGGGCTCCTACTAGCTCTGCCCCCACTTCACTGCCCAGGCTTCTAGAATAGACCACTTTCTGGAGGATTGCTGAACTGCTTCATTTCATCTCAGGAGGGAGCCTGAGTTCCAAAAAAGCCACATCTAACGTGCACACCGAGAAAACTAGGACAGTCCATGCCCCACGCATCTTCTGACCCCTGGGCCCTAAAAAACGGTCTTTGTGGGCTGAGGGGTTCTGGCTCCTCTGGCTGGGCTACTAGGTAGGGGGATCAAGGGGAAGCAAAAGGGGAGAGGCACATTCCTTGGGACCAGACTGGGGTTCAGGCTACAAATGGCGGCAGTGGCCATGGCCTATGTCAGGTGTCCTTTCTGGATGGCCTGCACAGGATCCTCATGCAGGGAGGGGGCCGAGCTGAAAGGGCAGTGGGCAATAGGCATTCTGGTGGGATAGGCTGGCCTGACCACCAGTCAGAGGGTAAGTTCTATGCTGAGCTGGCACCTCCATCGGCATTCAGGTTCCCAAGCAGGCTCATGTCCCACCACATCCTCTTGCCCTGTGACAGCCACAAGGAAGAACCCTTCAATCCACTGTGTAGCCTCAGAAGGGGAACAGACTCACCCTGTGGAGTAGTGCTTGGTCCCAAAACTACAGAGCTGCCCAAACTCCAGAAGGACAAATTCGAGATGTGACCAGAAAGACCTGACCCAGGCACAGCACCCCTACATTATGGCCTCCCACCCCTGTGAAGGAATGGGACAGGGGTCCATGGCCAGGAATGGGGTCACCCATTCAGAAGGGCTCCCACATTGGCTCCTGGCTGATGGCAGGACTCAGCCTAAACTCAGCCTAATGACAAACCCAGTGCTCTTCCAAGAGCTGAGCCTGACATGCCTCTGATTACCCTGGGGCCAAAACATACTCCACCCCCCTCCTCTCAGCCATGAGGGCACGGGGGTCTTATCAGTCCCACCCTAGCACTTTCCCAATCTCTCTAGCTGCCACCTCCCCAGCCCTGCCCCGGGCCTGCTCTCTAAGCTACACAGCCCACTGCGCTCAGAGAGCCCCCTTCATCAACCGTAGGACTGCTGGCCTCACAGTGGTGGGCCCATGACTGGGAACCACTGCCTGCTGGTAGTGATGGCAGGTGGCCCTTTAGGATGGGCCTATTTAGCCCCCCACACTGCCCCCCTTGGTTTTCCCTCCTGGAATGCCTTCTCCTAAGTCTGTCTGACAACCTGGCCAACTTCAAGATCAGTCTAGGCCACTGACTGAGAGTATTCCTGACCACACTTGCTGAGGACTGGCAGACACCCCTTTTCTATACTTACCCAAACAGTAGTACACTCGGGGTGCCTGGGCTAAGAGCTGGGAGTGGGTGCTTATACCCAACCTCTCAGGAAGTGAAGCTGAGGGTGGTGGGGTCTGAGCCGGTTGAGCCCTCCCTCTTACCACTGTGCCACTGAGCACAGGTATCTTCTGTCTTCCAGGAGAAGGGCACCTCATCTGTACCCTTAGGGGCCAGCCTTCCATGTCAAAGGCCTCCAAAGCACCACCTCACTGGGTGCCTCACACCCCAGAGGCAGGGACTGAGGTCCAAGGCTTCTCTACCCGCTGAGTATGGCCAAGTAGGCCCCTCCCTGGAAATAAAGTCCCAGGCTGAACCGATGGTGGCCAGTTCTGGCTGTATGCTCTCTCTGGCTTGGGGTTCCCCAAAACAGGCTCTGGGTGGTCTGAGAAAATGACCCAATGTCCCTACACAGCAAGGGCATCTAGGTGACTCTACAGAGCTCTGCTGGTGTTGGGCTAGGATCCACAGGGAAGTTCCATGAGGCTCCACCTGCTCTGACCTAATTTAGTTTTAGACTACTTATACATATTTAGAGATCAGCATTTCAAAACTTGTGTTTTAATCAACCAAATTCCTGCAGTTCCTTCAAGGGGCCAGGTGAACTGGCCTGATCCATATCACCTTCTCCCCCAGACCCCCGTGAGCCCTGTCACCTGACTGCCTTTATCCACAAGGTCCCTTCCCTACCACAGGCCCCCTGGACACAATGGCCATCACTGTGTACTGTGCACTGAGCAGGTCCTGGGGGCCCATGGCAGTAACCTGCTTCCCTTGAGTATTCTTGCACGATCCTCACTGTAACTGTGTGACACAGGTCCGGTCAACCCCACTTTGCAGATGAAGAAACTTTGCCTAACAGACACAGCCCAGCTTGCCCAAAGCCACCCAGGCACAGAGGGGGCCTGAGGCTGGCCAGGGTGCTCCTCCCTGTGGCTCACAGGTGGGGAACAGGACACACATCACAGAGGCCCATGTGTGTGAGGGAGTCCTCTGCCTGCTCCTCCTGGGCAGTTCCTGGCCCCCAGGGGCACTTGTTGGCCACAGTCTGTCACCATGGTAACCAGGCAGGGGTTTGAGGAGCACTAAGCTCTGGTTTGCATTTCAGACCCAGTGCAGCTCTCTCAGAAACAATTTGGTCAAACTTTCCAAAAAAGAAAAGTAGGAAAAAAGGTGGGGGTGGTGAGGAAGAGGAGAGAAGAGAGTGGGAGAGAGCCAAATTCCCAGACTGAAGCCCCCCCAGAAAGGAGGCCTGGCCGCTGAGCTGAGGAAAACTTTCCTTGGATGGCAGAGTGGGTGCCAGCCAGGGCTGCTAGTGGCAGGGCAGAGTGGCAGCCCATGCCCTCTTGGGCCCATGCCCCTCCTGCAGGAACCTGAGCTGGGGTGGGTGAGCCCAAGAAGGCGGGGCCTGGCCCTTCCCGATGCCTCTGCCTGAGCAGCTGCCCTTTCATCTGGTTTCCATCCGGGTGTGTGAAAAACATTTCTTTTGGAAAAAAGGGGTGGAAAACCAGTGACCTCATCCACTGGCCCACCTTTGGGTATGGAGAAACTGAGGTCAGAGGGGCAGGGACTGGAGGCTGAGGGCAGGACTAAACACCCACCCTGGAGAGGGTACACAGCGGGGACCTGAGGATTGGGCTGGGCTTGGGCCAGGTGCTCTGGTCTTCTGGGTCTGGCCACCCAGACCAGGGTGGGTGGTGCTCTGGTCTTCTGGGTCTGGCCACCCAGAAGGGTGGGTGCCCTCCTGCCACCTACAGCCCCAGCCACACCCACAGAGGCTCTTAGCTCGAGGCCCTACACAGGGCAACCCCAATGACATGCACAGCAAAGGATTGGAGCCCTCAGGCCAGCATGTGCCCTTTAACCCTGGGGCTCAAGGGTCAGCCAGAGCCCCCAGAGAGCTTTGGGCAGCCCTGAGCTCTTGGCTGCCATGGGAATCAATCAATCACAAGCTAAACTTGTGGCCCTGCTAGCAGGACACACACATGGAGCAAATGCAATAGTGCCCATCTCTGGGCCACGGGAGGTACTGCCTGGGCCTGTTGCTTGGGCTTCCATGGCCAATGCCCAAGTGGAGTGAGTGCCAGGTTCTCTGTGGGCTGAATGGACAAGGTAAAGGGGGCACTGCCAAGTCTTTTCTAAAAAGGGTGTGTTCTCATAGCGACCCCTTCTTCCTCCCAGCCCTGAGATGGGGCACTCGCAGCCCCTGCTTTCGCCGGGTCCTGCAGCCTCTGTGGCCATAGGCCTCCCTTAGCCTCTCTTTACCGCCCATGCAGCCTCTGCCTCTGCCCGGGCCGTCCTGAGCCTGAGTGAGCTGCCTGCTCAGCCCACTTTCCAAAGCCTCACAGAGGGCCTATGCCTCTGCTGTGAAGTGTGTGGCCCCCTGCCGCCGCCATTGGCCCCCGGGTGCTAGCCCCAGGGTGCTGCCCTGTGCCTGGAGCACTGTCCTGGGAGGTCAAAGCATGGAGAATGTGAAGCTCTGCCCAAGCTGAGACAGTTATGTGCATGCCTCAGAAAGAAGGGGCTGGGACACTTATTCCAAGAGCAAACCTCTTAAAAATAACTTGCAGTGGGAAAAGAAGTCCCCACTGCAAAATGTTTTCTTCAGGAATGCTCAACAGTCGGCTCCTGACTGAACACCCGGAGCAGCTGGGGGCGTGGGCTGTGGGTGAGGTCTGTGTTGGATGTATATACAAACATTGCCCTCCCACTGGGGAAAAAATAGCTGTGCTCCTGCAAGGCTGGTCAGAAACCCTGGCGTGGAAACTGGTTCACAGGACATGGGTCCCCGGGGCTCTGCCACTTACTGGCTATGGAATCTTGGGCAAGTCACAGCTGCCCTGTCTGCAGAGGTTCTGTGCCCCCATGTGGGACTTCCGTGAGGATTCAGTGGGGTCACAAATACTAAGGGCTTAAGCAGATCATCTTCCTCTGCCAGAACATCCTGGCTTTGCCACAAGATTAAATCCACATCTGGAGACAACTATCTCCGATGGCAAGATTTTACACAGGGGATGACGGCCTAAAGCCTCATGTTTGATTGTATTTTTATTTTTTGAGACAGGGTCTCACTCTGTCACCCAGGCTAGAGGGCAGTGGCATCATCCTAGCTCACTGCAACCTCAAACTCCTGCTTCAAGTGATCCTCCTGAGTAGCTGGGACTACAGGCACGCATCAGCATACCTGGCTAATTTTTCTGTATTTTGTAGAGATAGGGTTTCGCTATGCTGCCCGTGCTAATCTCAAACTCCTGTCCTCAAGTGATCCTCCTGCCTTGACCTCCCAAAGTGCTGGGAATGTAGGCATGAGCCACCGCACCCGGCTTGATTGTATTTTTTTAAAAAAAATTCCAGCTTTGAGTGTAGGCAGCCTGGCTTGGCAGAAGTTTCTGACTTTGTGCTGTGGTCCTATCAGGGCAGGGGGCTCTGGGTATCCTGTGGCCTTGTCCCTGCCACCCCTCTGTGAGCTTCCTCTTGCTGGCCCCTCAGTGAGGACATGCCGTAGCTTTGCCGATGGGAAGCAGCCCCTCTCCACCTGCTGCCTCTTGGGCTCATCCCCTCCCCAGACAGGGAGGCAGGGATGGGACAGGGAGCCCTGCAGCACTTGCTCCCGGATGAACACGGGGGCTCCGCAAGCTGGAGGCTGTGAAATTCCACAAAGCTTGCAGAGCCCAGGACATGGGAAGGAAGGAAAGCTTGGGGATAAGCTTAGAATCCGCATAAGTTTGCTAACTCTTTTAAGATTCTTAAAAACGGGACCTCTTTTCTCTGGAGAACTTGAAGTGTTTCTTTTGTTTACTCTGCTTGTGCAATTGGCCCATAGATCACCTCAGCAATGCTAAAAATAGACCATTGCTGCAATTCCTACTACAGCCAAGTAGCTTGTATTTCCTCAATTTAAACTTTTTCCTTTCTTTTCTGTCCTCTGATTCCCACTATGACGTGACTCCCTGACAGTGGTATGGTGCTGCTGCACACCTCGGGTGATCTTAGTGACGAGCAGCAGGCGGTTCAGGGAGGTCAGGTGACCCGTACAGGTCACAGCTGCCAAGGACAGGGCGAGGAGCAGAGGCTACAGCCTGTTTCCTCGCCAGCAACGGGTGGGATGTCCACAGCCATCAAAGGAAAAGCCACAACCAGTCCCAGACCATTTCTGCTAAGAAACAGATGACGCTGGTGTTGAGAACAGCCTTGGGGAAGCAGTGGGACAATAAGCAGTGCCCTCTCATCCCTGCACAGGGTTGTGTGGCATTTCCACTGAGGATGTTGCTCTTTCCTCAGTGGCATCCTGATGCCCTGTCCACAGGACAGACACACGCAGGCTCACAGACCCAGGGCCATATGCACGCACGGCACATGGAGCAGAAACATTGGACGGCAGACCTGGAGCATCAGAGCAGAGCTGAGCACCAGGCCCTCACCTGCCTGAGCCCACCTCCTTGGCCCTCCCGTAACTCCCCTTCCTTGCTCCTTGGCTCCTCATCCCCTCAGGTCATGGCGCACCGGGTCCTTGCTCCTGCCTGTCTCTGGAGCCTGTCCACTGGCTGCCATTTCCACTGCCTTAGTGCAGACAACCAAATCCTGGTTCAGGCACCAACATGCTGTGTGGCTGAGTCTCAGTTCCCTCCTCTGCACCATGGGCGATGGCACTACCTACACCTTGTGAGTTCTGAGGATGCAATAAGCTGCTATGTGTAGAAGCACTGAGTGCAGAGTTTTGGAGCCCCAAGGAGTGGCAGGTTGGCAGCACTCCCACTGCCCCTGCCTGGCCCTCCAGTGCATTTGTGGCAGCTGATGCCACGTCTGGAAGATGCTACTCCACCCCAGCCCCTCTGCCTTTGGGAGAAAGTCCACACTCTGCACCTGGCCCAAGAGGGCAGGGCCAAGTGGCAGCCAGTCACCCACCCTGTGGCACCGGGAGGCCTCCCTGCTATGCATGTGGCACCGCCTTGTGCCCCCACACTGTGGCTCACGCTGTATCCTCTGCATAGGAACCTGGCCCTGGTCTGTCCTTCGCAGGCATATCCTCCAGCATCACCTCCTCTGTCTTTCTCACATTGTTCATGCACCTTCAGGTGATGTGGTCTGTACTCCAGCAGGGGTAGGGGCTTACTCAGGCTTGGGTACTTCAAAAAGCACATGTGCCAAAGTGACTCCCATGGGAGGCTCAGGCAGGGCCTGACACTTGCCGAGGAGGCTGGCCCTGGGCAGGACTTGGTGGGGAGCTTGGGGAAGGCTGGATAGACTGTGCAGCCATGCTGAGCATAGCAGCACCTGTGAGGGAAGCCCTGGCGGCAGAAACAGCTCCATCAGCAGGTTGGAATGGACCTGAGGGAGGCCACAGGCCTGTGGTAAGAGGAGCAACAGAATGCCAGGCAAGGTGCCAAAGAGGGAGGCCAAAGTGTGGAGGGGACTTGTGGTTTCTACAAATTGGGGCCAGGGTAGCCCACCCACTCCCATTCCTATGAGTCTTGCCCCAAATCCACTGGGAGCTCTGGGCTTCCCAGCTGCTGGCACACAATGCTCTGCTCACCCAATCATCTGCCCCAGGGACCTGGGCACCCTCAAGAGTGGGTCTCTCTAAATGGCTTAATGGAAGACGAAACGGACCACAAGGTGACCAGGGGCTGTGCAGAGTGCTTCCACGTTGGGAGGTCTTAGCCAGCTATCAGATGGTCAAAACAAGGGCAGGGCACGAGACTCCGCCTCCTGAAGGGAGGAAGTGCAAAGCAGGGAAAGGACACACTCTGTCACTCTCACTGTCCCTCCCCATTACATGCCCACAGCAGACGTCACTACTGGAACAAAGAGAGGTCAGATATGGCCTCCGAATCCCCAGTGACATGGTGGCTAAGGCTGCAGGTCTTGGAGTTGGATACACCTGGAATCCCAGCCTGGCCACTTGCCTGCTGTGTGGTCTCGGGCCATTCCCTCGGCTTCTACGCCTCCCACAGGGCCCTGGCCCATTGTGTCAGGACTAGTGGCAACTGCTGCTGCAAAAGCACACT
Organism: Lepilemur ruficaudatus; assembly: GCA_963574885.1. Lineage (NCBI taxonomy): Eukaryota > Metazoa > Chordata > Mammalia > Primates > Lepilemuridae > Lepilemur > Lepilemur ruficaudatus. The sequence goes on along the minus strand of CAUYRT010005138.1, from coordinate 32,328 downwards.
CGACAAGCACCCTTCAGTGGCATTCTCTCCCAGCACCCACAGCAGCCACGTTAGTGGGGAAGTGGCTTTGACAGGGTCTGAAAATGGCCATGGGCACTGCTGTCCAACGGGAGGAACCGGGCCTCTGACTAGCCCAGTGGGCAGAGGGTAGAAAAGGGCTTTTGGGCCGGGCACGGTGGCTCATGGCTGTAATCCTAGCACTCTGGGAGGCTGAGTCAGGAGGATTTCTTGAGGCCAGGAGTTTGAGACCAGCTTGAGCAAGAGCAAGATCCCGTCTCTATAAAATAGAAAAATTAACCAGGTGTGTTGGTGCATACCTGCAGTCCCACCTACTTGGGAGGCTGAGGCAGGAGGATCACTTGTACCCCCACAGGAGCATGGGGTTGCAGTGAGCTATGATGATGCCACTGTACTCTAGCCTGAGCAACAGAGTGAGACCCTGTCTCAAAAAAAATTAAATTAAAAAAAATTAAAATAAAAAAAAATTAAGAAAAGAACTTTCGGTTTTTACAGCCTAATAATTTCCCCATGTGTACAATGAGGATGATAATAGTACCCAAGCCTCACAGACATGCTGTGGAAGACCAAAGGAGGCACCCTCAGTTAAACCCCCAGTGAGTGCTTGTACATGGTGCCAGTCCTGCTACTGCTACTGTGGGCAGCTGCTCCCTGCTGCGTCCTCAAGAAGGCCAGGCATGGCCAGGCCCAGATACTCCGGTGCTGCAGGGAGGGTGGCAGCCACCACTGTCGCTGCTCTCAGCCTTTGGACAGGCCTGGGGGGCTACCATGAAGAGATGGGACAACCCAGCCAGCCAGCCATCAGGGCCACACCAAACATGCTTGGGGACCAAGCTAGCCAACTATGCAGTCCCAGCACCAAAGGGCAAGTCCTGTTCAATGCCACGGCTCAGTCACTGGCCCCTTATTGTCCTGGAATCCCGGCCTCGCCTCCTAGGGCTAGATGCCCTTGTCCCCCTGCCCACTGCCACCCCACCCTCTCTATCCAGCCAGCAGGCCAATTGGGCAGCAGCCCCACCTGGGACAACAGCTGGGCCAATCCCAGTGCAGGAACCAGTGGGTCACTGGCTGTCCTCCTTCCCTAGAGGCTGCTGGCCACCATGAATGGGCTTTGGTAGTAGACAGAGTGAGGTTCACATCCCTCCTCTGACATGGACAGGTCATGGGACCTTGGGCAAGTCACTACCTCCTGGCACCTCTATGAAAAGGGGACTAATAATCCAGCCTTGTGGATTGGCCTGCAGATCTGAACTCCTGTTGACAACGCAGCTGGCCCAGCATCTGGCACACAGAGGGTATTACAGCGGGTTAACATGCTCCTTGAACTATGGGCAAAAGGACAAGCAGAGGTAGAATCAGAACTAGTCACAACTGGTCCTGAGTGGGGATAAGATGATATGGGACTGACCTGGGGCAAGGAGGATGGCTATTATAAACCAGGCTCTTCCTATCCCTATGTTCCCTGGCCTGTCACAGAGGGTGGGCAAGCACACCTGTGCAGACAGTCTTGGGGCTTTTTTACCCATGGGGAAGCAGCCCCGATCTACTGGCTGCCTGGGGTGGGGTGGGGCACCAGGAATTGGGTGGACACCAACACCTCTTTCCTAGGTCATACCTTGGTTGTCAGTGATGTCTGCCTGCAACAGATGCTGAGCTTGGGGCTGGCGTCTGGGGCAGGGCCCTCCTGCCAGGCCCACCAGGCCCGGTGCCTCTTGAGAGCCAGAAGGATAGGGAGAGAAGGGGCAAGTCAGGTTGGGGCTGGCAGAGGTGGTGACACCAGATCTGGCCCTGAAACAGGAGGCAGATATCTCAGGCACAGACTCTGAGACTTGGCCATGGCTGGGTCCCTGAGCCAGGACATACCTGTTCCTCTTGCTCTGGGGCTGCTGCTTCCCAGGTATTCATCCCAGGGAATTCTCCAGGGTGAGAGGAAATCACAGTCACTAGGCATGCCCTGCTTGCTGGGCACTGAGCCAAGGGGAGGGCAAGGCAGTGCTATTCTAGAAGAGGTCCCTGCCTGGGGGTGCCCGGGTCTGCTGGCCTCCAACAGCTTCCTTTTGGACCACCAGCTCTCTCCAAGGGGGAATGGCACTGGCTGAGGCCTGGCCTGGAAGGTGGGTCCACTGTATCCGTCCCTCCCCAACACCTGGCATCTAATCACTGAATGGCGGGTGGGGGCAAGTTAGAGTAGAAGGGCCATGACTGATTCTTGCTGAAAAGGATGAAGTACCAGGGGCTTTAAAGACCTCCTTTCCTTTCCCCCAGCCCTGGCAGGTGTGGGGTGTCAGGAGTTGGATGGAAACCAAGCAAGTGGGGGCCTTCTTCTCCACAGACCACATCAAGGCCCTTGGTGAGAACTCAGACTCCAAGGCTGGGGATGGCAGAGAGCACACACTCTTCAAAGAAATAAACGTGGCTCATGATTACTGTCCCTCCCACTGGTTTAAGCAACACAGAGTCAAGACAAATAGAACCACCTGGGCCTGTGTGGTGGCTACCAGGTAGGAGAGAGCGTGCGGAGCCTGCGCAGACAAAAGGGACTGGCCACCAGCATGGGAAAGGGCTAAACCTCCCCAGTTACCTGGGAAACACAGACTAAAGCCACTTGGAATTTCTTGTCACACCCCACAGATGGGCCAAAATGAAAGCCATCTGTGGTTTGAGTGCTGGGAAGGGGAGGCAACGAGGACTGCTCTGCAGAACCACCTGGCGTCTAGGCATCTGTCCTAGAGACTCTTGCACGGGTGAGGAAGGAGATCCGAGAAAGCAGCAGTTTTTGTAACAGTAGAGAACTAAAAGCCATGCATCCACTGGGAAGATGGCAGGTAGACCAGCCAGGACAAACAGTGGCATGCTATGCAGCACTGACTAAAGCACAGGGAGCATGACCAGCATCCACGGGCACCAACCGCTAGGCCAGGCCGTGCAGGAGGCGCCTGTGTGGCGGGCACAACACTATGGCCGCTGTCCCCATCTTGGGCCGCTCCACTCAAGCCAGGGCAGGGCCTTGAGCTTCTGGAAAGCCCCAGCCAGCTGTTAACTGGGACTCTCCCATCCCCTGCCTCAGTCATGTCCCAGCATTGGCCTCTGGGATCAGTTGAGGGCCACTGGGATCCTCAGATAAACTCTGAGACCTCCGTGCAAGCCAATCTCCGGGTGTGTGGACCATGTGCCGAGAGGTCCCGTCTACCTGTTGGGACCACCTGCCTACAGACAGCTCCATGCCTGTGACAGGCCAAGTGAGGGCTGGTTTGGAGCTGAACCTGTGTCCAAAGTCTGTGCTCTTCTTAGTGACTTGGGGCCTACCTGAGCAGCAGGCAGACACGGGGGCGGGGTGCTGTGGAGGAGACACTGTACGCAGGGCAGCCATAGCAGGCCAACACCTCCCCTCTGCTCTCTCAAACACAGGCCAGAGCCACTGCCCACCCCACACCAGCCGTGGAAGCAGGAGGCAGTGCCAGCCTGGCCTTCAACTCCTTTTGCTTCTTTTAGAGGCTGGAAACTGGTTTGAAACAAGAAAATACCCTGCCTGCTAAAATAAGCAAACATTCTGAGGAAGGAGGGAGAATCATCTCTGGCTTGGTTACTATGGGAATCACGTTTCTGAATCAACTAAGAGATAGGGAGAGAAGTTCACCCTGGACAAAGTAGCCTGGCTTCAGCCCACATAGGCCTACATGGATAGCCCCAGAAGCTTCTGGGCACCTAGAGACAAGCCCTCAGCTTCCACGGTGTGGGGAGACACCCAGCAGCACCTACTACCCAGCCTGGTGCCTGCTTTCCTGGGCCCTTCCGCCCAGGGAGGGCTAGCCTCTGGTTCCTCCCTCTCTGCAGTCCCCTCGGGCCTGGGTCTGGCTCAGGAGAGGTCCTGCACCAGTACTCCGCAGGCCCAGGCTCACTGCCTCCCACCCCAGGCCTCTGTGTTGTCCTGGGCTCCCTGCTCTATGCCATTGGCCTGAGAGGCCCCCTCTGAATCACCTGGCTATATGTCTTCTGCCAGTTCCTCCCAATGCTGCAAAAGGACAAGCAACAGGCCCAGGCCAGGCCTTGACCAGCAATGTCCAACAACTCTGGCTCTGTTTTGGCAAAGACCAGACTGTTTGGCCTGGTGGGAGAGGATGAGGTAAGGGCGCCTTCAGCTGGGACTCTGGCCTGCCCTAGGGCATGAGCCTCAGTGCTGGAACTCTGATTTGGTGGGCAGACAGCCCTAGGAGCAGGGATTTGCCATGGCAGAGGTGGCAGTTCCCTCCTCTGTGGATGCCAGTTCAATCTGTGTGTGGAACAGTGGGACTGGACACTTCATTCCTCCCTCATGTCCTTATGTCCAACCACACTGCTGGGCCCTGCCACATGCCATAGCTGTGTTGCTGCAGGGGCCAGCCAGCGGTGGGGCAGCTGTCAGGAAAGCTAACATAGGAATCCAAGGTCCCACTGTCCCAGGCCCCTCACACTCCCCACACAGGCTCAGTCAGCTGCCTAGCCTAAGGAGCTCTCCGGAAGGTATCAAGGGTGCCTCTAATCCTGGCCTCCCTCTCCAGCCCCCTTCCTGGCTGAGCTCACCCACCCTGCCAGTGGGAGCTCAGCTTCCTGTCCCTCCCATGTGCCCCGCGGCATCCTATGATGGCCCAGCACGAAGACTTTCATGCAGTGCTCTACCATAAGCCTTGAGCATCCCATGACCAGGGCCAAGGATCTCCCTGTCCCCACATCAAGCACTGGCTTGACCAGGAGAATGTGCTTAGAGACTACCTATTAGGGGAAAAGGGATGAATGGAATCAATCCACAAATACTCAGTGAGCACTTTCTCTGGTCCAGGCTGGGCCAGGGGACTCAAAGAGGAACATGGCAACAACACAGAGATGCTGTGAGAGCAAAGACTGGGCCCACGTACGTGTCCGCCCACAGAGACTGGGCAGCATCTGCAGAGAGCAAGATGGCCTGACCTCACACAGAAACTTCTCTAAGACTTAGTGTTGGCAGAAAAAGCAAGTTGCCAAAAAGCACACACACATAAACATACACAGATACAAGTTTTTAAAAGCTGCAAGACAAACTTGTTTTAGTACACACACACCCAGGAAAAAAGTACAACCTAGCTGCACACAGAAGCACCTCTGAGAAGGGTACAGCTTCTGGGGGTAGACAGACGGGGGTGGGCTCTGCTATGTGTCTGAAATGCTGGCGGTGACAATGTGATCCTATATGACTCACACAATTTTCAAAAATCATCATTAAAGGATAACAGGAGGGTCCCATGCTCGGGCCCTGAGGATGAGGGGCTGCCCAGGCAGCTGGGTGAATGACAGCAAGACTGTGGGGTGTGTGTGGCCCGAGCTAGCAGCCTTGGAGGACAGCACCCCTCGTGAAACCCTTGCAGCACCCCCTTGCCTCTGCCTCCCCTGGGGGAGGTAGGGACCCTGGGGCACGCTGGAAGGAAGGCGAGCCAGCCTGCTCGTTCCACCTACGGTCCATCTGCCAGAGACACGACTCCAGCACGGCAGAGTTGGCTGAGGGCTGCCCTACCTGCTCCTTGGTAAACATGTCAGCAGTCTCCTCAGACCTGGGAAATACGTTGGACACACTTACATGCTCAGGGTCAGCCCAGCACTTCCTGACACGCTGGGCACCAGGCATGGCTCAAGCAGCATAAGGAGCCCCAGCCCACCTCCAAAGAAAGAGGCAAGAATGCAGAAGAGGCCAGGAGGGAGCCCTGAGGGTGGTAACAGCAGCAGGTCACCAGGCAGCATGGAGGAACACACAGCTGACCTGAAAGAGGCAAAAACCCCCAAACCCCAGGGCAGGCTGGTGTGGCCCTTATCTACAGGGGCCTGTGCTGCCCCTGGGCCTGGCCTACACAGGGTTCTGCCAGTCTTCCCTCCCACAGGCACAGCCTCAGACTGCCATTCAGTAGGACTTATTTTCTGGAAAGTCCCAGAAACCTAGGAGAAGCTGCAGCCCAGTGGGAAAGGGGCCTGGAGCACTGGCCATCAGCTGGGATGTGCTCGGGGAGCAGACATCTGAGGGCCGCTGCCCTAACTTTACCATTAGAAAGGCGTTACCTGTGAGGAAGACACGGGGGTTGCACCTCTCCTTCCAATATCACTGCACAGTCTTTAAGAGCAAAGAACTAACAGTAGGGGAAGGAAAACTACTTTCTTGCATACCTACCATATGCCAGATCATGTGCTAGGGACATTACCCCATTATCTAACTTGATCCCTGCAGTTACTCTTCAAAGCAGGTAATGGAAGTTCACTTTTTTGTTTTGTTTTAGAGATAGGTCTCGCTATGTCACTGGCTGGAGTACAGTGGCACAATCATAGCTTACTGTAACCTTAAACTCCTGGGCTCAAGTGATCCTCCTGCTTCAGCCTCCCAAGCAGCTGGGGCTACAGGTGCATGCCACCATGTCAGGCAAACTTTAAAAAATTTTTTTAGAGATGGGGTCTCCCGCTATGTTGCCCAGACTAGTCTCGAACTCCTGGCCTCAAGCAATCCTCCCACCTTAGCCTCCTGAGTTGCTGGGATTACAGGCATGAGCTAGTGTGGCTGGCATTTGAAACCCACTTTAAAAGTGAGTAACCTAGGAGCTCAGGGAAATTAAGCAACTTGTCTGGCTTTAACTTTGGTCTATCAAATGCAGAAAAACAGGTTTGCAAAACACTGACAAAAGGCTCAATTCATTAATGTATAAAGAGTTCTTATAAATCAATAAGAAAAAGACCAACAGTGCAATAGAAAAGTCAACATGGGTAGAAATTACATAGAAGTTAAAACTGTTAACATGATATTATGGTTAATTCTCATTTATTATGAATGAAATACAATACCATTTTCACCTATTACCTATTAAAGAGTGTATATTAAAAAGTTCAATAATACAGAATGTTGATTAGGTCTGAAAAAATGAGCCAGACTGGAAAAAATAAGCTTGGGACTGGATCTTAGAAGGTTGGTATCTATTAAGACTTTAAAGGCACTACAAACCCTTTGACCCACGAATTCTGTTTCTAGGAATTTATCCTATGAATGGACTCCCACAAATGTGCAAGGATGTATATATGAAGCATTGTTGGTAGTAACAAAAGACTGGAAATAATCTAAGTGCCCATCAATAAGAGATGGGTAGGTAATCTGTGAGACATCCCTATGTTGGGAGTACCATGCAGCTGTTACAAATAACGATTAAGTTCTAAGACATTCTCAAAGAGAAGCTGTTAAGTGAAAAGAAACAAGGAGTGGAAGCGTGTGTGCTTTTGCCCCTTGTGTACTTCTATATGCACTGGCTTGTAAATGGACAGACACCCTCTGGAAGGACACACAGGACAAGGAAAGATGGCTGCTGTGGGGAAGGGCTGTGGCCTGGGTGTGGGGGTGGGAGGGCACCTCTCTTTTCTGGCAAATCTCTTATTAGTACTATGTAGATCGATTGCCAATGACACCCATCACTTGTCTGTAAAACGCCAACAGAGAGAGGGCGGGCAGATGCAGGGCTCTCAGGCTCTGGAGCCCCCATCCTGCCCCAGAAGATTGCAGCCTGGAAGAGGGGCGGAGCCACGACTCCAGACACTCCCACCTGCTGGCTGGCTCTCAGCAGGGACCTGCCTGCCCACGCACCCTGAGAACTGGCCTTTGTCACACCCCTCCAAGACCTGAGACCTGCCTTCCTATTCATGTCAACCCCGCCTTTTAGATTCTCTATGAATAACAGAATTAGGAAAAATACAGAAGAGCCCAAAGCTCAGAGGAGCTGTGTGACTTGCCAAAGCCACCCAGCTGGAAACTGGCTGTGCTGGGAGCAGCGGTGGACTTGGAGGTAGAGAGAAGTGAGGGGACAGCTGTCTTTGCACAGGTCAGAGCAAAGGGGGGAGGGCTGGGCCCAGACAGGTTGTCAAGGAGGGGCAGATGCAGGCCTTAGGGCAGGGGGCAGATAGGCCTAGGTGATGGGCCATGTCCTGCCCAAGGAGTGGACTCCACTCCCACACAAGAGTATCAGGGCTGAACGGCACTGAAAGCCCAGCATTGGCCAAATTCATTGTTTCTTAAGCAGTCAAGCTGGCTTCAGTCAGAATGTCCTAGGTGTCCAAAGCCACAGACAGGCTGGAGGAGCTGCTCCATGGGCCTAGAGCCCCTCTCACCACTGCCTGTGTGGCCCTGGAACACCCAGGGCTTCATAGAATAGACTGAGCTTGTCCACAACCTCTCCCCACAGATGGGCAAACTGGTGCCTGGGAGGGGCAGTGACCTGCCAGAAGTCACTCAGCAAGCATGGCCTCACGCCCCCTTGCCTGAACCTGGCAAACTCTGGAATGAGCCACCCAGCCTGGTCTCTGAGGATGCCACAGGCCTGCAGCCCTGGCTATGCCCACCCAGGGGGTCAGTTCATGCACCTTCAGTAAAAAGCAGCCACAGCAAGCAGCCTCAGAAATCAACAAGGCAAAGTACTCACGTTGAAGAAATTGGTCTTGTTCCTCTCGCAGAAGAGCCCCTGTGCCGGCATGTGCTGCAGTTGTTGCCACGGGATACTGCTGCCTAGCAACACATCGCGGGCCCACTGGAGGTTCTGGGGAAACAAGAAGTAGGTTGGAAGTGAGTGTGTGGGCTGCTCAGGGAGCCCACAGGGAAGGCAGGCGGCCTCTTCCTCCCTGGCTACACAGGCAAACCACGATGAGCAGTGGCTCCTACAGACATCGATCCCGCAGCTCTAGGTGGCTCTGGTCGTGGGCTTTGATCATCAGGCTGTGGGATGCATTTCCGGAACTGATCTCTTGCCCAGCACAGCTGACTTAGGAATGTGGCCTCAGAATGCCCAAGGCGGGCACTGACAGGGGCCCCTTGCCTGACCTAGCCTGCAGAGTGCCATGTGGACCCTGTGCCTACCTTCTGTCAGGGGGACCCCCAGTAACCCAAACAGCAGCCCTGACTTGTCAGGAATCAGCAGTGCTCCTTACTCATGGCCAGTGGTATGAGCCTCGGGCTCGGAGCACTGGGCTCTGGCCACAGTGCTCAGGCTGGTGCGCTCTGGGCAGTGGGGCCTCTTGGTGGAATCCAGGTCTGGGGGGTACCGTGATGTAGCGGAAGAGGGTGGGCATGGGCCTGGCTGCCTTAGCCTTCTCACTGGCCCAGAGAGCAGGCCCTCCCCACCAGCTGCCTGGCCAGCAACCCTCCCCTCTCTGTCTTAAGCACGCTACATGGGCCATCTGACGCCACCTCAGGGCAGTGCTGTCCTACAGGGAACGGGCCTGGCACCCAGGATTGCACGGTGCCAAACCCCTACCCTTTCCACAGCACTCATGCTCCCTGGCAATTTGTCTTCCCCTCCCCCTCAGGTCCCTTGCTTGCCTTCTCTTGCCCTGGGCCTAGGCTTTCACCGCCTCACATCCCAGCTGCTCTGATGTTCTTTCACTTCCTGGCCTGCAAGCCTCTCCTAAGTGTTCCCGTTTTGCTTACCCTTGGTGAGGGTAAATGTACTGAGTCGTTCCCCTCATCACCATGTGAGGCAAAAGTGCAAACTCCAGCTCCCCACTTGCTGGCTGTAGGGCCTGCACTGGCCTGCCCCTGAGCTTCCACTCCTGTCTCTGCACAGAGGGTCCCAACCCCAGGCCGCTGTGGGGACTGAGCGCTGTTCCCCAGCACCAGGCAGGATCCTGCAGCCATATGCAGAAGGTTTGCCACTCTCTTGCTTAGAGCCCACTTTGGGCCTAGACACCTGGTGGGACACTCATGTGATGTGCCAAGATCAGAAGCAGAATCAACTGCAATTGAATCAGCAAGAGGAGCCCTGAGTAAGCAATTCCTGTATTGCTGAGGCTTAGCTGCTGTCAGGAGGCCCCGCTGCAGCTACTGTCTGCTGAGGCATTTTTCCCTCCAGCATTCATAGTCCTTTCTAGGGCCGCAGGCACTGATGGCCACAGCCATTCTTAGTGAGTGGATGGGGTTTCCTGCCTGCTAAGGGACCCCCTGCCTGTCCCCACCTGAGAGGAAGCAGCAGCAGGCAGAGGCGGTAAGGCAGCAAGAGGCAAGAGCCCCCAGACAGTAGGAGCACAGAGGCCACTCTGCTCCACACTGCTGGAAAATAGTCAAATACCCAGTCCCAGCCTTCAATTTTTAAGCAACACCTTAGGAGGAACAACTTATAGTTCATATTCAAATGTTCCTGGCAGTGCCCAGCCAAATGTGGGACCCAGGCCACCATGTCCAGAAGTCTCCTGAGGCTGGTTACAAGTCTCCACACCCGACCCTGCCTGTGGGCCACATGTTACCACTCCACAAAGGGTCCCAGGAAGGAGGGTCAGCCACAGAGAGACTAAGCACAGAGCGGGGAAGACATGGGTAGGTCCATGTGTGCTTGATTTAAAAGAATAAAATCCAAGATTAGCTCCAGTGAGCTCATGAGGGCTCTAAGAGGAAGGCCCAGGCAGCCTAGGATAGATGCTCAAAAATTGCATCAGTGCCCAGCCATGAGCACTTGGTCTCAGTGACACTTGGTTCGAAGTCTCTCCCAAGGGACATCTGAGAGGCTCAGCCCAGGAAGGTGCCCACTGCTGATCTAACCAACCATTGCTGGACTCACAGAAGGGGATGTGGGTCAGGAGACCATCACCTGCACTTCTAATACACAGGTGAGTCCACCTGATCATGGAGGTAGGGCACAAAGGACATCTACCTCTGACCCAGTCTGAGAAGGTCAGGGAGGCTCCTGCAAACCTGGGCTGTGGTTTGCACAAGGCCTGACTCTCTGAAGTGAGACCCAGCATAGGCGGGCCAGCTGGGGCCTAGCCAAGTAGTTGGAGGGGTTCAGATGTGGCCCCCTGGGGGGCCTATGAGGAGCCGGGGGCTGGGAGGCAGGAAGGAATTGCTCTGACCATGGGCCTCAGGCTCAGAGCCGGGGCAGGCCACTCAGGGTCTGAGCCTGTAAACATCCTTCCCCTCCTCTACGGCCCCTGGCCTCACTGTTGTGGCAAACCTCTCCTCCAGCTGAGTGACCCCATAAGACCCAGGGCATGGGCCTGGCTTGTGCTGTACAGGAGACCTAAGAAAAGTTACCCCAGAGCCAGGACCCAAAGCTGCTTCTGGGGCTCCTTGGGAACATGTGGGAAGTGTCCAGGTGACCTCTTTAAGTAGCAGCAGTTCAGGGCAGGGGGAGGAGATGGGAGAACCTGGCTTGAAGAAGCATCTCCATAGTAGACATCATTTTCCTAAGAACACCAAGAAAATAAAGTCCCAACACAGACTTCCTTCTCGCTAGGACAGGAAAGAAAGCAAGCCTCTGCTGCCTTGCCTGGGCACGACATTGCAAGCCCTGTGGCCATGAGATGGGAATGCACATTCCTCTACGGCCGGGCTTTCTACCACTCTGTAGCTTCCTTCTCCAATGACACCTGCACTGAGCCAGTCCTTCCCCAACATGGACCAGAAAGGGAGGAGGCAGCGGGAGAGGTTTCTGGGGCACTTGCAAAGAGTGCAGAAAGCACTGGCCTGCCACACTTGACCTGGATTATAAATTAGCCTTCTGCAGACTTGGCCACTGCACATACTGGACAGCGTGTTTCCTCAGCTGTCCCCCAGGTCTGCCAGAGAAAGAGAGCCAATCAATGGCTAAGACACTAAGTGTCCAGATGGCTCATGGGAGCCCTCAGCTAATTCACGTCTAAGGCCCCAGATGGGACCTGACAGGGTGGAGACCTGCCTGGGCAATCATGGGTGCCAGTTAGTGGGGGTGGAGGAGGGGGCAAAGACTGTGTCAGGCACTTGCTGGGCCTCTATAAGGGGCAGGAGGACCTGACCCACATGGCACACCTGTAGCATACAGCTGGCCCTGCAGCTTCACAGTATGGTGAGGCAACATAACGCTGCCCAGGCTGTGCACAGCGCCATGACTCCTCATCACACATAATCGCCAGTTTACCAGTGAGGAAATTGAGGCTTAGGGAGGTTCAAGAACTTGCCCAAGGTCCCAGAGCCAGGAAGTGGCAGAGCTGGCCTTGCACCCTGGTTCAGGCTGGAGGGACTCTCAGGCCTGGGCTGTTCCCCTGCCCCTGACCTGTCCACCACAGGTGGGCAAGTGACCTTACCAGTCTGCCTGGCACATGCTGTGCGCTGGACATTGTCCTGGCTACTAGGAGCAGCTGCCACAGCCAGCCCTCTCTCAGGCTTTGTGTAACCTGTCACCATACCGCTGATGCAGAGCCCCTGGCTCACAGGCACCTCTGGAAATAGGAAGAACCCCATGGAACCACTCACCAGATAACATACACATCTTCCTTGCTCCATGGGCCCTGACGCTTGTGTGCAGACCCTGCTCTGATAGAGGGTGCACAGAGGCTGAGAGTGCTGAAAAGATCTTGGCAGGGGGAAGAAGCCCAGAAGCATACGGGTACCTCAAGGTCCTCCCCTGACTACTGTCTGGACCATCCCTGCTCCCCTGCAGAAGGCAGAGGGAACTTCTGACTCCCCTGCTCAGAGGCCTTTGGGCTGCACCTCCCTCAGAGCAAGGGCTGGCTCCATGCCTCAGTCCACCTGCCTGCACATTGGCTCATCTCCTCCCGCTCCCCTTGGGTACAGCACTCGAGCCGCATTTGCCTCTGCTTCCACCTTGGTCCCTGCAGGTTTCTTGGCCTGGCGCCACCGCACCTGACCCCCAGAGGGCTTCCCATAATATTGTCCCCACAACCCTATGGCCACCTTACATAGCCTCTTCACTGACTCACAGATGGGTTTGCCATCTGTCCCCACCTCTCTGTCAGTCCCATGAAGGCAGGGACACAGTCAGACTTGTTCATCCATGGCTCCCTGGGGTTAGACCAGTTTGGAGCCCACAGAAAGGATGCAATAGATATTCATGGGAAGAACGAAAGGAAGATGAGCAGAGTTTGAGCTTTTGGAAAATGGGAAGGAAGACTATGTCAGGCTAAGGGGACAGGCTGAGGTGGAGACCCCAGAGGTGGTAGCCATTTTCTGTCTCTAGCCACCAGCAGGCATTACCAAGCCCCTACTACACGCAGAGTTCTTGGAAGGCTACAGTTAGAGATGCAAGCCACCTCACTCCAAAACTTTTTGTTTCCTGTGTGAAGGAGAAGGAAGCCTGGAGGGCTCGCAGGAGCTCTGACAGTCGGCCTGTGTGTTGTATTGAAGCTATCAACAGTGCCAGTATGAGTGAGTGGGCAGAGGTTGGGGCAGAGATAAGGCTTGAGGGCATGGACTGTTGCTTAGCTGGCCCTGAAAATCCCAATGCCAGGCACCTAGGCTTTGGGCAAAGCCCAAGCAGCCCCACTCAGACCCCAGGCCCTGGTGTCCTCCTTCACAAGGCTGTTCTTACTTTTGGACTCTTGTCCACAGCAGGCCCCTGCCTCTTTCTCCCAGGCACCTGAGCTGTGGCCTTCCCTTGCCCTCATCTCCTGGGAGTTGCCTGGTGAGGGAGACTTGTGGCAGCGGTTCTTGATGGGCGTGGGGTAGGGGTGGAGCTCTGCTCCCCAGAGGAGATGTGGCAATGTCTGGAGACATTTTGGTTGTCACAGCTGGGGGAATGCTACTGGTGGGTAGTGGGTCTCTAGTGGGTAGAGACCACTGACCATCCTGCAGTGCACAGGACCACCCCACAACAGAGAATTATTTGGCCCCAAATGTCAGTAATGCCTTGGAGAAGAACTCTGTTCTATGCAGAACTCATCGGTATGCCATGAGTCCAGGGACATGGGCCACTTCTGCAATGAGAACAAAATATGTACATGTGAAAAGTTAAAGGCTGACTCTAGCCCCACCAGATCCATTCCTGTCTCCAGGCATACGTGTTGGCTGTGTGTCCACTTGGAAGCTGCCCCCCCTTGAAAGTCTTGTGGCCGTCAGGGCTCTCTCACCTGATCCAGTCCTTGCTTAGACAGGCCGTCCCAGACCTTCCTGTCTCAACAGCTGCCCTGCTCCCTCCACCTCATCGAGTTTTCTTCCCAGACTCAACAGCAGCTGCCAGTGAGTGTGCTTTTTCTCCCTATCCCCTCAGACAGGGAACTCTCACATGACAACCACTCAGTAGACAGCTGCTAAATCAATGAATTTACAGAGATGCATAGGAAACACGTTGGAGGAAGCACACCAAACATAAACAATTTTGCCATGTCGTGGGTTGTGGGACGATGTGGGAGTTACATTCTCTTTTCTAAGTTTAAATAATATTATTGGTAAGAAAACTGGCTGGATGAGGTGGCTCATACCTGTAATCCTAGCATTTGAGAGACTAAGGCAGGAGGATCACTTGAGGCCAGGGGTTGAAGACCAGCCTGGATAATGTAGCAAACCACCCCCTCTACAAAAAATAGAAAAATTAGTTGGGCATGGTGGTGTGCGCCTATAGTCCCAGATACTTAGGAGGCTGGGGTGGGAAGATTGCTTAAGCCCAGGAGTTTGAGGTTGCAGTGAGCTATGATGAGCCACTGCACTCCAGCCTGGGTGACAGAGTGAGACCCTATCTCAAAAAAAAAAAAAAAAAAAAAGGTGCTGGCAGACTGCTCAAACTTATTCAAACTGCCAGAATGTACAACTCTTTGTGGGGGAGATGACCAGGAAAGCAGTGGCTATTATGGGGGCAACCTGTCCTACCTTCTGTGGTCCTCAAAGGCTCAGCAGAATATTCAAACCATGTGGCAGACAGACTTTGAAATGCACAATCAAGATTCCTAAGTGGGAAAAAAATATCAAATTCTCATTTTTGCAAACTACACAAAGTAAAGCTTGATGATAACCTTGCTGGTTGGTATCTACAGCAGCCCAGGACATCCATGTGGGGACACTGGGCACAGCACCATTTTGTGGTGTGGGCCACTTTTATATCCCACAGCTGAGCACACAGCACCTGAGGGCCCTCCCAGCAGGAGTTGGCCTCTAGCCAAACCCAGGGCCTGGGCTCATCCCACATAGGCCCTGGGCCAAAGAAGTGTGGTATAAAGGGGCCAGTGCAGCCAGACTGCTTCCCTCATACCTCAGGTAAGTGGACTCATGTAGTATTTGTCTTTTTATGACTGGCTATTTCACTTAGCATCATGTCCCCAAGGCTCATCCATGTTGTTTCATGTGATAAGATTTCCTTCCTTTCTAATGCTGAGTAATATTCTACACTGTCTTGATTACTGTAAATTTTTAGTAAGTTTTAAAATAGTCAAGTATGAGTCCTCCAAGTTTGTTCTTTTTCAAGACTGTTTGGTTCCAAGGACCATCTTATATGGCCCATGCCCTAGTCCCATACAGCAGGAGCTGCAGGAGGTGAAGGCTCAGCTCCCAGCTGAGGAGGAGGCGACCAGGAGAGCAGGACAGGGGTGCCCAGGCCCTAGCCTTCTTCCTGGATCCCATCCGTGAAGGGCAGAGCCCTCATGATGAGAGGTGTCCTGATGCCATGTGCTCTCTCTCCTGGGCTGCCCATGCGGGATCAAGGGACCAGAATTTTGAGTGTGGACTGACAGCTCAGGGCCCCAAATCCTGGCAAAGACTGTGATCCCTGAGACTGTAAGTGATACCGTAAGCTAGAATGAGGGTCCCTGTGGCTGTTGGCGTACATGATCTTCCCTATCTAAGTGGAGGGCACACAAGTCAGCAGGAGGGATACCCTCGGGAGCCAAGGGCGCCTATGTGCAGCCAATCTTGAGCAGTAGGTTGGCCTCAGGGCAGACCCAGCCTTGGCCACTGAACCCCAGGCAGGGAGCCCCCAGAAAGCGTGGTAGAAGGGCAAGGAGCCCTGGGAGATGCTGACACCAAGGAAATGAACCTGACTAGAGGGGAGGGACTGTTAGCTCAGGGTGGCACATGGTGTGTTAGGCACCACCCTGGCACCCCAGCCCGTATCTCGTTATCACAATAATGCTACTTTCATGTCACCATCATTCTCATTTAGCAGAGAAGAGCCCTGGGCCTCTCAGAGTTCCTACACAGAGCTAGGATCTGAACCCAGGTGAGGCCAGCTTCAGAGCCCACGTTCTCTCCCCCTCACCAAAAAGCCCCACTGCCAGCGGCTAAGCAAGTGGCATGCGCCCTGAAGGCAGTTTCTCTGTGAGGCCTGGGCAGGCTGAGCCTCACCGGGGGGCTTGTGAAAGACCCAGGATTTAGGGTCAACCACACAGTTTTGCGCAGGCTCTGCCTGCTGGGCCCCCTCTGCAGATGCAGACATCGGACACTCCGGTCTGCCACTGAGCCTTGAGAAGGGAACAGGAAAATGCCACTGCCAAGTCCACAGGTGGGATTTTATGAAGAAATGTGGTGCTGTCAAATATACAGCAGGAAGTGTTTGTTACCAAACAACTGTGTTTGCAAAGTGGTAAACGCTTGCCAGTTAATGCTTCTGCGTTAGTCAGTGACAGCACAGAGTTGTGTCCCCAGATATGTGGATGAGCTGCTGCCAGGAGAGCTGACACCCCAGGACTGGGCAGAACAGTGCCCAACCCCAAGGACAGCATGCTTCAGAGCAGCAGGAAGATCTTAACTCAGGCTCTCAATGGAGCCAGGTGTTAACCTGCCATTAAAGTTGATGCTCAGCAAAGGTCTCTGGATGAAGCACAGGAGCCAGTGGGAGCCATCTGAGGGGCACAGTCAGGGGCTAGGGTGTGCTCAGAAGTCTGGAGACCACCTGAGGCACATCTGGCACATCAGAGCTGCCTTGAGCAAGCAAGGCTGTGGGTAGGCAGTGTGGCCATGGGTAGGGAATGTTTGCTGCTTAAGGGGTCTCTCTTAGAAACAAGACCAGCACGCCACTTCCAAAAACCAAAGAACCCAACCTGGGAACACAGCCAACTGAAGAGCCTGCAGAAACTGCGTGTGACAGCTGTGGGGGGTTGTTTGGAGACAGTGACATCAATGTGCAGACAGCTCAAGGCAGTCTCCACCTACCCAGCTGGGTCTACCCACCCCACTGACCATCACAGAGCTACCAAAATGACCTGGGGGACATTCATGGAAAGAACAAAATGGCAAACCAAGCGTGTGGACACTCTTAACAGTGTGTTTGGGACAGTGGTGCAATGCAGCACTCAGCCGCGTGTGACCCGGAGCCTAGGTTCCCAGATGCGCAGTGGAAGGGGTGTGGTCCCTGCCTCTGGGACCTGGAGCACCTGATGCCTCACAAGCACACAATCAATGGTGCAGGTGCATAAGGCCCAGGAGAGATACAGGCTGGGTGTCCCAAATCTGAATATCCAAAATCCAAAATGCTCCAAAATCTAAAACTTTTTGAGCACTTACATGACATTTTCAATTTTTGGATTGGGGATATTCAATTGATAAGTATAATGCAAAAAAAAAAAAAAAAAAAAAGCCCAAATCCCAAACACTTCTGGTTCTGAGCATTTCATAGGAAGGATACTCAATCTGCACCAGACACCAAATAGTTTGGTTTTAGGGTGGTAGAATTGTGGTTATCTCTCTCACAACTTTTCTATAATTTTGACATAATTACCATTTTCTACTTTTAAAAAACTACCAAGAGAGGGGACAGGTTGTAATAACAGCACTCTGTGCCTGATGCTATGCTAAGCACTTTACATGCACTGGCTCCCTCGAGCTCAAAATCAAGCAGTTTAGTGGGGAAGTAGAGGCTGGGTGGCTGGGGCTGGCACTGCAGTGCAACTCTCCTCCCACCCAGTCCTGCACCCCCCTCCTTATTAGAGGTGCCGACCTCTAATACATATTTTGTGCCCCAAATTCCATCTTGGCATCTGCTTCTGGAGAAGGCACCCTACAACAGCATGGGGGAAGGGTCTGAGCTTCTGAGCTTAGCACCCAGGAGCGCCAGGCGCTGGTCAGAGCTGACTACAGCAGGAGCGGGGCTGCATGGCTGCTCGTGGAGCATCTGAACCGTGGCAGTGGGACACCCAAGGTAGGGGAGGTCAGGACAATGGTTACTAGTACCCCCCCAACCCTGAGATGTGTGAGGGCTCTTGCAGTGGGCTCTGTGCTCCCAAAAGAGGGAACGGGGAAAAGTTCTCAAAGCAATGGTGGGTCTAGGGTGGGGGATACATATGGGTTGTGGCCCCTCAGGCCTGAGGACTGCTTCAGCAGCAAGGACATACATTGGTTGAGGCTTATTAAAACCCAGGTCTGCCTGGGTGTAGAAGGCCTGGGGCAGAGAGGTAAGGTCCACTGCCAAGTGCAGGCTGGGCAGTGAGGGAGCCAGGCTGTGTGGTGCTAGCAGCAGGAACAGGCAATGGGCAACCAGGGAAGCCAGAGCTGGTCGTTGTTCACTGGCACACTGCACATAACAACTTCCTGCACATAGCCAGTACCTAGCCAGGGCCCATCTCTCCAGCCAACTGCCCTTCCTGGTTCTTCAAGCAGTCCACAGAGAGAGTTGTGGGGGACTAGCAGCGAACCTCTGGGACCTGACTGAGTCTCACAGCCAGACCCCAGCGACCACCCCTGCTCGCCCTGCTCCCACCCCTGCTCCCACCCCTGCTTGCCCTGCTCCCACCCCCGGCTGTCATGCACTGATGCTCACCCAGGATGGCCACTGTCCTGGGCTGCCTGCCCTCCCTTTCCTCCAGCTTGCTGTTACCTCCCCTGCCCTACCCCACTCACACAGGTCTCAGCATAAAAGGTGTCTTCATGGAGCCGCCGCAGCAGCACCACCCCCTCATCCAGGCACCCTGTTATTTTCTCTGTAGTATTGATCACAATGAGACCTGCTTTGTTTCCTTCTTTGCATGTTTTAAAATCTGCTTCCCCCTGAGGATGTAGCTCCATGGGGCAGGCATCACATCTAGGACACCATCTTCCCAACACCTCCTAGGTGAGTGAGGAGTGACTGAATGAAAACAAAGTCACCCGTTTTAGGCCCAGGCCACATTCCCTCCACAAATGCTAAACGCCAGCAGAGCGGTCTGGCTGGGAAGCCCCTGGAAGCTCTTTAGCCTGGGACACAGCTGTTAAGAACTGCCATATCATCTGCTTTCCAAAAGGAGCTGGCAGAGTCTAGTCTGTCAGCACCCAACCCCAAGAAGCAGAGGCTGTGAAGATGGTTCTGGCAGCTGCACCAGAGAGAAGAGCCCAGGGTTAGGGTATGGCGTGAGGCCTCTATAAGATGCAGCCAGAGGGATGGGGCCTGGGGAAGTAAGGCTGGGAGAGAGAACAGGCAGGGCCCCTCAGGCACCTGGAGGATGTGCCTGCCGGGTGCTGAGATGATGGCTGACCCGCAGGGGCAGGGAGACCGATAGTGAGTGTGAGTCGCTGTGTGGTCGTCATAGGGAACAGCAGCCGAGCTGGGGCCCTCATCCCTCACCCATAGTCTGTCTCTGAGCCTGTGAGGCCCCCCACACCCGTGCTTCCCTCCATCCCTGCTTATGACCTTAGCCCCAGGCCCCTCCCCTGGCAAGATGGCCCACTCCCTGTGCTGACCCTGTCTCTCCCAGTTCTCCTTGCCCACCCATGCGCTGCTATCAGGGTGCCCAATCTGTCTTGGCTCTGCCTGCCTGCCCTGGGAAGAAGAGCCAAGCCCTCTTCCCAGCTGCATGGCTGGGCAGCCCACTCACCCGGTGGGTCTTGCTGTAGGTGTAGAGGAAGGCCAGCCGGTAGAGACTCTTATAGTGCTGGGGGAAGCGGCTCAGGCACAGGTGGAAGGAGGCGATGCACTGTTTTGTGAGGAACTGCCGCTGCTCCTCAGCGCCGGCTGGCAGTCCCTGGGGAAAGGCCACTGGCTCCCCCAGGGGGTCCCCTCTCCTCTTCCCATCCCAGAAGGCAGATGCAGATGCCAGGGGCTTGATGGGGATGTAAGCAGCAGCTGGGGGATCTGTAGCAGGCTTCTGGCCACCTTGCTCTGTGGTCCGGAAGCCTTCTGTACTCTCCAAGGACTCCTCGGTTTTTCCTACAGTTGAGAAAAAGGAAAAGAAAGTCACCCTGGCCCTCCAGTAGTCCACCACCAGTGATGGAGGCACCTCAGCAAGGTGACCAGAACAGCTGGGTTGGTGCCCTTGCTGGATGGATGCTGGACCCAGCAGTGGTAGGTGCAGGGCTCAGTGCTGGCTCTGCCCCCCACCGAGGCCTCCTGCTCTGTGAAACAGGACATCCCAGCTGGCATGCAGCAGAGGCCCAGAGGCTACAGAAAGGGGAGGCGATGAGCTGGGCTCTGGTCTTCCCCTCTGAGTGGCAGCACAGGCTTTCCCACCTCTGGGGGCTGGTATATGGGGAAGCAGCCCACAAAGAGCAGCTGTCCTCACCACCACCATTGAAAAAAACAGTGAGAAAGGGCTCACAAAGCGTCACACCTGCTCCACCACTCAGTGCCTTGGCCAGCAGCCTGCCTGACATCCCTCAGGGCTGCTGCTGCTGCTGCTGCGTGTGAGCCAAGTGCTCACACACAGTCTCCCAACCAACAAGCCTGGCCCCTGAACACCTTGCCCTGCTCTACCAAGGACTGCGGGGCTGGGCAACACAGGAGAGCCCAGGCTGTGTGGCAGGAGCTGCAGGGCTGGCCCCAGGATGATGACAGCAGGCTGGGTGACCTTGGGTTAGTCCCTGAGGCACAGGTTCCTTGGCTACAGAAGGAGGCTGTCTGGCCCAGGAGGGAGGGATGGCAGGAAGGGGTGAGGGACAAGGGGTAAGGACAAGGTGGCCTGTGGCTATGGTTTCTTAGGTACCCAGGAGTTTGGCACACCCTACACAGCCTGCCTGAAGCAGGCCACAGAAGCATCACCAGTGCTCTTTTAAAGTTTAAAATATATTTTTTAGAGATAGGGTCTCTCTCTGTTGCCCAGCATGGAGTGTAGTGGTGCAAATATAGCTCACTGTAACCTTGAACTCCTGTGCTCAAGTGATTCTCCTGCCTCAGCCTCTTGAGTAGCTGTGACTACAGGTGCACACCACCACGCCTGGCTAATTTTTTCTATTTTTCTGTAGAGATGGTATCCTGCTATGTTGCCTAGGCTGGTCTTGAACTTCTTGGCCTCAAGTGATCCTCCCACCCTGGTCTCCCCAAGTGCTGGGATTACAGGATTACAGGTGTCAACCACCGTGCCGGGCTTACCACCAATTCTTAAGGCAGTCTGCACTATGGGCTGAACGCCTGACGGCCCTCTCCCTACTGCAGTAGTGGCCTAGAGACAGCTGGAGCCTGCTGGGGCAAGGACCAGTAGCAGAGACTAAGGCCCCAAGTTCCCCTCATGCCACGCCCAAGGCTAACCATGCAGACATGAAGTGTGTGGCAGGCTTGCCTAAGATCACTCTCCTTACTGGGGAAAGAATCTGAGCAGCCATCCCTGTGCTCCCTTAGCCACCCGCCATCAGTCTGGCCAGTCCTCCCTTCCTCTGGCACTCTCCCTCGGGGTCCCTGCCTCTCCACTGTTGCTCTTTTCCCTGGACACAACGCCCTTCTCCCTGCCCTGCCTTCTTGTTGTCAGAAATGCCAACAAGGCCACACAGTGCTTTCCAGGCAGGACGTCCAATTATAATACTAGCAGCACGAAGATGAGAAGGCCTCCTCGTACCAACAGAAAGCAAGGGAGATGTGTGCTCTGGCTGCTCCAGCCCAGGCCAGCACCTGCCGCTGGCAAGGAGGACTGGTTTAGAGTGCCCTCACGGTATGTGCCAAGGCCAGCAGACACAGGAGCCCTCTGATCCATGTCACCCATGGAGATCCTAGGAGCATGGGGCACAGACCTGCCTCCAGCTGAGCCTCTGGACTCACGTGTACTGATGGCCACTGAATTAAGGGGCCTACTTACAGAAGAGCCTGACCACATCTTAGAAAGATATAATAGCTGAGAGGCCCACACCAAAAATCTGCCCTGACAGAGACCTCATGTCTCTGTCTCTTAAATTCTGAGATCCTCTCACCCAAACTCCACTGGCCTGAGACCAGAACCCAGCAAGGGTGTTTCCCACAGAGGGTGGGCAGGCAGGCAGCTTGGCTCCTCAGGCTGTCCAGCTGCCTCCAGGGTGGCCTCCTCCCACATCCACTCCTCACCCTGCCCTGCACGTGGCACACAGGCACCATCACTAGGCCTCTACTTGACCAGGAAGGGGGCAGGTGTGGCCACAGGCTGGCAGGCCTGGTGTCCACTGCATGTATCACACAGGTGGTTGTCAACTCCACTTTGGGCTTTACCCTGTTGTCCTCAGAATCACATACCAGAGTGGGCATATGTTTAAGTGGGGAAACTGTGGGCAACTTTTTACTCTGTTAAAAAAATTAAGTCTTTACTGTTGTTACCTTCATATTTTAGACATTTTTTTGAAGCTCTGAGCCCAGCAAAGGTGAGCTTCAGGTAGCTCCAGCAGGCACTTCTGGGAAACCCTCTTTCCTCAAGACCCCTCAGTATAGGCCAGAGTGGAGAAAGCCTCTGGAAAATGAAAGGAGGGAAGCATGACACTCAGAGCCTGGCGGACGCAGTGGGAGGGAACGCATTTCAGTGCCAGGCAGGGTGCAGCTGTCAGATCTGTTCCTGCTTCCCCACAGCACCCAGCACCCGGTGTAGACCTGGACCTGTTATGCCTTGCTGCTTAATAACCGACACACACCATGTGAGCAAAGGCCTGCACCTACCTATGACATCCACGGTGGAGGGAGCAGCAGGCTGGTGGGGCCCACATGCAGTGCTGGCCTGGGCGCTGAAGCCCTGACTTTCATCAGAGAGGCTGCAAGCTGCTTCAGTCCTGGAGCCCAGGGGAGTGCATGTCAGATCGAAGACCACCACTGACCAAGGCCAGGCCTAAAAGAACATTCTACTCTGGGCCCTGTCTGCTGGGCAAAGGCTCAGGAGGCATTCCCTGCTTTCCCTGATACACCTACTCTCCCGACAGGAAGTTCATCAACTTCACCACTGTGATTACCAGCAAAAGCTAGGCTTAGAGAGGACGAAGGTGCCCACAGAAGAGGCCTCACGTTAAGCCTACCAGCTACTGTGGTAACCTTTGGTTGTACCCAAAATTTTTTCACCAATGGTCTGCACGTGGTCTGTTTAAAACATTGGCTCTAATGGAAGGAGGGAAGAGGCAGGAGGCTCCCCCTCGTGAGTCCAGAAAGGCTTGCACAGGTTGGGCCTGACCAAAAGCAACCTGCTCTCTGCTCAGTCCCCCCATGCCCACATCCCCACCCCATATAAAGTGGAGAGAGGCCCATGATGAGACAGCAGCACCCACAGCAGCTCATTGCTTGACAGGCCTCAGAGCACAGATGTAGGTCTCTCCTCTCCAATAGTAAAAATTATCTTATTTTTAAGACTGGAAATGCTGTCTTAGAGCATTAGGAGTATAAGTTACTTTTTTCCTTCTCATTCCAAACTTCCTATGATGTACTTCTACCAGTTACAGTTACAGTTGACATACTGGCTGGGACAGATAGCATAATGACTGCCTCTGCCTAGTGAGAAAGTGTGGTCATGGCCTCACATCTCAGCAGGGACCAGGTACAGGTAAATCCACCTGGTATGCCCCTATCCTGTGGCCTCCTACCTGGTCTATCTATTAAGTGTTCCTTAATGGGGATACCTTCTCTGACCTATATCTCCTAAGGCTGGCCAGGGGAGGCTGGCAGGGAGCAGAGAGCTGGAAGAGGCCTTCCCTAGTGTGAATGGCTCTGGACCCATAGCCACACTGAGGGGTGCACTCCCAAGCCTCAATTCTCCCACTCAGAGCCTGCAAGGCTAGGCCTGGGCCCTAGGTGTGCAGGTTATCACCAACCCTCCCCCATGCAGTCAGCCCACCTGGAGAGGCAGCATGCGGCAGTGATTAAGGGTACAGATCGACCCTGGGCAAATTCCTGACCCTCTCTGCATCTCACGTTCTTTACCTACAAAATGGGAACCAATCATAGTGCTTTTTTCCTAGGATGGCTGGGAGGACCACATGAGTTAAAGCACTACCTGGCACAGGACAGTCGCGTATGGGTCTGGGTGGTGGTTGTTGCTATTTGGGAAGCACCTATATGCCCCGGCCCTGGCCAGAGTGGGAAAGCTTTCAAAGTCCACAGCAGACCAACCATGGCATACGGTGGCACTAGGAAGGCCCTGGCTGCCTGCAGTCTCCCAGCAAGCCCAGATGTGGGGCTCTGCCCACTGATTTCCACAAAGGGGCCCCAGGAGAGCTGGGCATACCCCAGACTCAGATTAGGGCCCTCTGCCAAAAAAGGGAGATTTTTCCTGAAGGCCTAATGTGATTCAGACTAAAAAGAGAACACATTTGTGACATTTAGGATCCAAAAACTTTTTAAATAACCATTTACCAAGAAAAAAAGAAGGCACACTAATGTCATGGACACAGCTTTCCCTGGGCCAGGGGTCATAACAACAAGCACCACTGAGCACACAAGGTACACTGGGCTCACTCGAGCACCCTCTGGAGATGCCTCCTCTAATCCTCACAACCCTGGGGGTAGGTACTGGGTCACCCCATCCTACAGGGAGAACAGAGGCCCAGAGAGGTGAGTAATTTACCCAACCAAGGTTCCTGGGCCACTCTGGAGCCGTGGTCTTCAGCTCTATCCAGAATGCCACAGGACATTAAAGCAATTCTAATTCAGCAAGTTAGAGCTTCATACCTCTTTCCTCTGCCGGCCCTGGAACGTCTTTACTGGTCGGGCCTGCTTGGGAACTGAGAGCAGGCAGCCTCTTCTCTGCAAAGAGCTTCCGAGAGCCTTCCAGTGAGCTGGTGGGTTCATTAAAGAAGTCCTGTGTCGAGCTGGAGTCTGAGAGCGCCACGGCTGTGCTGTCCTGGCTGCGGTCTGAGGGGAGGAGGGCAAGAGGGTAGGAGCGTGAACCCACACCACCTCCAGCATGGAGGGGCCTCCCCAGGTTGAGTCTCCCTGCCAGTGGCCTGGGGACTGTCCTGCCTGCACAGGAGCTGGCTCGAGCACAGCCACGCTGATGCTACTGAGCCCAGCACATCCAGAGGCCACCAAACCACTCACCAAAGGCAGCAATCTCCATGGTCAACTTTCCTGGGGGTTTCCCCAAACAGTGGGTTCTGGTAAATGTTTAACAATCAGCTCTCAGGTGTGCAAAAGCCCTGCTTTATATCATTTACTGATTTCTATGGTGTAAATATCCCACCATGGCTGATTTTAAGCTACCAAGGTGCTATCATGGAACTCGGAGTTGGAAAGAGATGCACGGTAGCCACCATTATATGGCATTTCTACCAAAAAGGATTTAATAGAGAGAAATAACTGCAGTGGCAAAGAATTCACCAAAAATTTTTAACCTGTTGTCAAAAGCCATCCGTGGCTTCAAACTAGTCTAGATCATCTAGATCCCTGGGAGTCACAGACACAAAGGGAGTTTGTACTCATTGACTGGCTCTCTCCTGGGACCTCCACAGGTGCTTATGACAAAACCTGGGGGCAGGGCAGGGAGGGAGACTGAGGAAACTTCCTAGGAGTGCAGACCTGGAGGAGAGCAGTGGCTGCTGCTGTGGGAAAGCCCTGAAGCCTGCCTTGATCCTTCTCTCCTGAGGAACAAAAGCCTTCAGCCACAAGGGAAGGACAGGAAACTGTTGCTTCCAGGGTACAGGTGGAGACCCACTGCAGCTGGGAAGCTAAAAGAAAAACCCTTCCACGCTGAGGGAGGGGCAGGAAATCATCCAGGGTCCAAACATTAGAGGTCTCCTACCACTGAAGCAGGGGCAGGATCACCGAGAAAGCCCCATTCCTGTGACACAGCCTCAGTGTGAGGCTGGACCAAGACAACAGAGAATCACCCCTGCCCCCTACCCCAGGCTAACAAGCACAGAGTAACAAGCAAAGTAATCTACTGCAGGCAGAGGGCAAGGGCATTGGGGGAGACTCTCCCCGAGGTGCATATGCAGGCCTAAGGCTGATGGTAGAACTGGAAATAAGCTCCCACCTTAAGTGCAAGGTAACATGAGAGGAATGCACTGAAGGTAATCATAGCAACAAAACCGAACACAGCTCAACTTCTGACCAGCCTAACACCACTTTCCCTACCAGCAGCCTAGAAACAGAAGACGGAAGCCCATTCCAGACATAAATATTATTTATTTTAGTCTCTTCTGTCCTACACATATCATCTGGTATTCAATATAAAAATCATAAAACATATACACACATTATAAAAAGAAAAAAGTATACTACATTGTCAAGAGACAAAACAACACAACCAGACTCATAGATGACCCAGATGTTGAAAACTTGTGGGGGAATATAAAATAACTAAGATTAATGAGATTCATAAATAATGATTAGCATGTTAAAGGTTATCGTGGAAAAAAGCTTAACAACATGATGTACAGATAGGGAATTTCAGGAGTGAGATGGAAGTTATAAGCAAGAGTCAAATGGAAAGGCGAGCAATAAACACACAGCAACAGAGAAGAAGAACGCCTTTGCAGGTTTCTCAGCCAGTGTGACACAGCGGATGGGGGAAAATCAAAACTTGAAAACAGTCAATAAAGATAGTCTCTGACATGGTTTGACTTAGGATTTTTCCACTTCACTATGGTGTGAAAGCAATACACATTCAGTAGAAACCGTATTTTGAATTTTGATCTTTTCCCAGGCTAGTGATATGTGGTGCCATATTCTGGCACAAGATATTCAGCACTTTATTATAAGACAGGCTTTGTGTTAGAAATTTTGCCCAACTGTAGGCTACTATAAGTGTTCTGAGCATGTTTAGGGCCAGCTAGGCTAAACTATGATGTCTGGTAGAATGCACTTTTGACTTACGATGCTTTCAACTTATGATGGTTTTATTGGGACTTAATCCCACTGTAAGTGGAGGAGCATCTGTAATCCAAATTGAGAGGAAAAAGAGTCAGGGAAGGATCAAAACAGAGCATCTAAATGATCTAACACATTACCTGGAGTCACAGAAGGACACGAGGGAGAAACGGGACAGAAGAAACATTTAAACACATATATGACTAAGAATTTTCTAAAAATAACAGAAGACATCAAATCACCAAGAATCTCACAGAACACCAAGCAGGGAAAAGACCCCTCCACACAACATTAAAAAAAAAAAAAATCACATCTAGGTGCATCATATTCAAACTGCTGAAAACCAAAGATACAGAGAAAATCTTAAAGGCAGTCAGAGAAAGACGTATCAGGTGCAGAGGAACAAAGTGAAGAATTACAGCAGACTTCACATCAGAAACTAAGCAAATCAGACAGTATTTTTAATGTGCTGAAAGAAAAAGTCAATACAATTCTATACTCAAAAATTCTAGGCCGGGTATGGTGGCTCACGCCTGTAATCCTAGCACTCTGGGAGGCCGAGGCAGGTGGATCGTTTGAGCTCAGGAGCTCGAGACTAGCCTGAGAAAGAGCAAGACCCTGTCTCTACTAAAAATAGAAAGAAATTAGCTGGATCACTAAAAATATACACAAAAAACTAGCCGGGCATGGTGGCGCATGCCTGTAGTCTCAGCTACTTGGGAGGTTGAGGCAGGAGGATTGCTTGAGCCCAAGAGTTTGAGGTTGCTGTGAGCTAGGCTGATGCCACGGCACTCTAGCTCGGGCAACAGAGCGAGACTCTGTCTCAAAAAAAAAAAAATTCTATACTCAGGAAAAATAACTCTCAAAAAAAAAAATACTTTCAGACAAACAAAAACTGCGGATTCATTACCAGCAGCAGATCTTAGTTACAAGAAATGTTAAAGATAGCTCTTCAGGTAGAATGAGATGAAGTTTCCCAGAAATGGTTAAAGTAATGGCAAATATAGAAGACATTCTTTTTCTTATTTTTAATTTTCCTAAAATATTACTGACTACTTTCTAAGAAAAAGTAGTAGCAATGTATTGGAGGCTTAAAGCATACATGGAACAAAAACAGATGAAATCAAAAGTACAAAGATGGGAGGCTCTTCCAGTGCCTGTGAAGTAGAACAATATCATTTGAAGGCAGACTGTAATTAAAGATCTATTTTGTTAACTCTAAGTCAACAACTATACTTTTTTAAAAAGAGATATTATAAATAATAAATCAACAGTAGAGATAAAATAGGCCCTTAAAAATAAAACTTTGTTTTGTTTTGAACTTCATGTACCTGAGGTGAAGCTCAATGAACTAGGAATCAAGAGAGCTAAGTTCAAGTTCCTCTTATGCCACTCACTAGTTGTGTGACCTTGAGCAAATAGGTCCCTTCCCCACCTAAAAACTGCAGCCACATATAGTCTCAGAGATGTCCAAGCCACAATGGTTTCTGGGGACAAGGGAGAAAGGCAGACATAGTCTCATGGGGCCCTCCACCCAGTATCAGCGCCTCCTAGGCAATCACATAGGACTCACTGGGAGGGCAGGCATGAGCTGCTTGGTGGGCAACAAAATATAAAGTTTTTTACAGAAAGTTGAAAGTCTGGAATCTGGAAGATCCAGGCTATCAAGAGTTGAAATTCTGCTTTGTCACTTACTAGCTCCGAGAGCCTGTGCAAATGCCATAATTACTTACACTTCAGTTTCCTCAGACGTAAAATTGTGACAACACAAGTGCCCATTTCACGGAACTGTTATGAGGCTTAAATAGGTTAATACACATAAAGTGCTTGAATCAGTGCCTTGTACACAGTAAATATTCATGGAATGTCAGCTCAATTATTAATACTATTATTTCACAGAACCTGCACATGTTTTATCTCTAATGTCTCAAATTTGTCCCATTCACATTTAGCTCTGAATGGGCCATACTGGAGCCAGGGCCTGAACACCACCATGTTGATGGGTGGTAACACTGACACGACCAGCCATCAAAGTGGGCTGGCCTGCACAGAAGACTTGAGGATGGGACTGTGCTCCAGGGGGTGCCCCACTGCACTGGCCTCTTTACCCATATCTCATCATACACCAGGGTCTGCGGACAGTGACCTTATTGGTGGCCCCATTCAACCTGCCACAGCCTGCCCTTCATAGCTGCCTTTGCAATGTCCTCTGCCCAGTAACCGATGGGTCATCAGTATCAGCTGAGCTGACAGGGCAATTAGAAATGGGGACTTGGGTCGTGCATAAGACCCCTGAGCAGGGAAACAGGCACCTGCCTGGACCCTCTGCCTCACACTCAGCAAGGGCTCATCTCTGACTCACAAGGCCAGAACACAAGGCTCCATGAGCACTGAATGGGGCTTACGGGCAGGCCTGCAGCCCTTGCAAGAAGTCCCAAACCCAAGTCCCCAGGGTAAGGGGACCAAGAAGAGGCAGGGAAGCCATTTGCCATCTATGTGGAAAGAGAAGACTGGCAATGGAGACCCTTTGCCCCAGAGGCCCTACAGGGTCATTGTAGGAACTTGGGACTTGGGGTCCCAGACCCACATTCCAATCCCAGATCTGCTACTTAGGGGCTGAGTGACTTCAGCCTAATGATCTTGCTGCTTTAGGCCCCAACTTCATGCTTTTTAACTTGACTGCCATTGTCTCCCCACCTCTACCCCAACACATATGTGGGATCTCCACCGGGGCCTGGCTTAGTGCCTGGCATACATGAGTTACAGCCCAGTGACCCATTGTGCCCTGCTGACACATTCACTCTGGCCCTGACAGTGAGAACACTGATGGCTCAGACAATGTTCGTGAGGCCTCAGAGTCTCGGGAAGACGGCAGGCCATATCCCTGCAGTTGAAGTTTCCCTGACAGCCAGGCGAGGGCTCACTCTCCTCAGCCAGCATGAGATCAGCTGTGGTCACGACAGGACTGAGCAGCATAGCCTGCAGCGAGCTCCAGGAAGCAGGCCTCGCTGGGATGATTTCACTGACTGGAGTGCTGCCCACCAGCTTACCAGCTCACAAGCTACTGGACCTCCAGGCCTAAAGGAACTGCCAATTTGGTGGAATCCTAGCTGTGATCATTATGAAAACCAAGGCTTAGGCAAATGGATATTTACTCCTAACATTTGAATGCCCTCTCGATGCTGTAATGTGAGGGAACCACTGATTCCCCAGAGCATGCAGTGAAGGTGGCCAGACCTCAACAGGAACTGTACGGGCAAGAAAGGATAGCATGCTGTGCTCTGGGGGCTTCTGCTCCCCTGATGAGTAACAACCAACTGAGTGGGGACTCTGCTGAGCCTCTTTCAGAATAACATCCACAGCAACAACAGCCACAGTAGAGGAGCAGGACAAGTGTGAGCCGAGGGACCCAGCAGGAACGGGGGCTGCTGAATACACTTTGCCAGGCCCTTTCTTGAGTCTCTCAGACACGTGTGAGAACCTAGAACTACCAATCCTCGGAAAGCACGGAGAGCAGAGACTGGCATTGGTCCTGGAGGGCACTGTAGTCATTCTGCACAAGCCCTTGTCCCGGGGTGATCAAGATACCCAGATGGCCCCAAGGAAGGACTGTTAAGAGGGCTCACCATAGTCCTATGGTGCCACCTGCAGGTCATGGTGCTGGGGTGGGCTGTGGGGCGGAGCTGGAGAGTCAGAGGCTGTGCACACTGAGTGACCCCAGCTGGCCTATAAAGCAAGACAGTGGAGAGAGGCTTGCCAAGGTTCCTGCCCAACCCAAGAGGGTGGCATGCACCACAGGAGGGACTCTGGGGACATGTATACCTGGGAAATAGAGGACAACTGCTTCTCTTCAAATGAGAAAATAGAGGACAACTGCTTCTCTTCAAATGAGAGCCACCAATGGGGACTCTGCTCCTTTCAGGTCTTGTGTATCCGAAAGGGCTAGCACAGCCTACTTAAAATGACTCTGATTCTAAATACTAAGAATCAACCCAAGGTCCCACACCAAGAAGTCAGTCAGATCGAAAGAAAACCAAGTTTCATTTCTTTTACATCAATAGGGTAAAAGAGATGCATGAAAAAGCGCTTAAAGAAGGGCTCTACCTGGACAGATGGCGCCCCCTTCCCCTAGTTCCTCCCCTCCTGGGGAATTAAACTTTCTCTGGTACAAGTGACTGAGGACCTCAGGGAGCCACAGACAGATGGTGGGGGAAATTCTCCAGGAACATCGCAGGGCATATGAAAAAGACCCTCATCCTGTCACCAGCTGGGCTGCTGTGGATGGGACAGCTCAGGGGCTGGGCGAGGTGGGGCAGGGAGGACAATGGGCCACGGTGCTGGGAAGAAAAACACGAGGCCAGCTTTAGACCCCTGAACCCAAGAAGCTGGTTGGGCAGGTGGCAGGGAGGGCTGTTTGGACTGGGTGTGCAGTCCAGAGCAGACCCCCTCCTGAAATG
Organism: Lepilemur ruficaudatus; assembly: GCA_963574885.1. Taxonomy (NCBI): domain Eukaryota; kingdom Metazoa; phylum Chordata; class Mammalia; order Primates; family Lepilemuridae; genus Lepilemur; species Lepilemur ruficaudatus. The sequence goes on along the minus strand of CAUYRT010005138.1, from coordinate 1,214 downwards.
GGAAGCCCCTGCCTTGGAAGGCTCCTCCGGGGGAGGGGGGAGCGGGCAGGAGGAAAAGGAAGGATGCTGACAACTGCTGTCTTCTCCCCCCTCATAGCAGGCCCCTCTGCAGGGTCATCTCTCAGATCACCAGGCCTCTAGCCAAGGAAGGGCCAGTGTACCCAAGGAAGGCCTAGAATGGGGAAAACTTCTGGGAGAACAAGGGAAAGGCTTCTCTGGGGTAGGCCCCCCACTCACTAGCCATGATTCTTTGGGCAAGAATCAACCCTTTCCGAGCCATCTTCTGCCTGCCCCCTGGACGGCTGAATTCAGCCTGCCACTGTTATGCCCATCCCTCACTCTGCCCATGCACACTGGGGAGCCTGTGAGGGTGGGTGGAAGGGGGATTTTGGTGTAAGGAACCCAGCTTCCAGTCAGCTGCAAGCTGAGCTTCTAGGCCTGGCTCCAGTCCTACCTCCTCCATGAAGCTGTCCCTAGGAGCCTGCTGCCAAGGGTTCAAATGGGGTGACATATAACTTTGTATGCTAATGGCCTATGCTGAGCCCTGAGAGGACCAGGTGGATATGCTGATGCTCTGCAGGCAAAGGCTACCAAGCCTGGTGGTAGAGGCCCTCCATCTATCTGCCTGGTCTGGCCTGGCAAAGGAAGGCCAGATGGGAGAAGTCAGAAGTAGGCAGTGCTGGCTATCATTCTGCAGAGGGGCATGGGGCAGGGTTTTTCTGGAAGCCCTGGTCCTGAGGCAAAGCAAGAGATAGAAGTAAAGCTTTTTTTTTTTAATAGACAAGGTCTCACTCTGTCACCTGGGCTACAGTGCAGTGGCATCAGCAAGGCTCACTGCAACCTCAAATTTCTGGGCTCCAGCAATTCTCCTGCCTCAGCCTCCTGAGTAGCTGGGACTACAGGTACACATCAGCACACTTGGCTGATTTTTCTATTTTTTTGTAGAGACAGGGTCTTGCTCTTGCTCAGGCTGGTCTTGAACTTCTGACCTCAAGGGATTCTCCTGCATCACCCTCCCAGAGTGGTAGGATTACAGGTGTGAACCACCACGCCTGGAAGGAAAGCCTCTTCGATGAAGAGGGCCAGATTCAGCCCAAACTTCCCATGGGTCTGGGTGGAAAGGGCCTTCCAGGAAACAAGCACACTGAATGGGACCCCACAGAGACTGCCCACAGCCCAGGTACCTAGGAAACAAGCACACTGAATGGGACCCC
>CAUYRT010005137.1:0-22794 GCA_963574885.1 Lepilemur ruficaudatus | reverse complement strand
ATCAGTTAACTGTACATGCATGGATTGATTTCTGGGCTTCTTTATCTGTCTCATTGGTCTATATGTCTGACTTTATGCCAGTATCATACTGTTTTATTTGCTGTAACTTTGTAATCTATTTTGAAATCAAGAGGTGCGATGTCTCCAGCTTTGTTCTTTTCTCTTAAGATTGTTTTGATATATATGATCATTCATTCCCTGTGGTTTATAGAATTGCTTTATTTATTTTTGTAAAGTGTCTTTGGGATTTTTGATAGAGATTACATTAACTATGTAGATTGCTTTGGGTTATATGAACATTTTAACAGCATTAAGCTTTTCCATCTGTGAACAGAATGTCTTTCCATTTGTCTGTGTCCTCGTAATTTTCTTCATCAATGTTTTATAGCTTTCATTGTACAAGTCTTTCACTTCCTTTTTAAGTTTATTCCTAAGTATTTCATTCTTTTTAGTGCTATTGGAAATGGGGTTGCTTCCCTAATTTTGTTTTCATATATTTTTTTGCTTGTGTGTAGAAATACCACTGATTTTATATGTTTATTATGTGTCCTGCCACTTTACGGAATTCATTTATTCTACAATTTTGGGTTGGAGTCTTTAAACTTTCATATATATAGTATCATGTCATATGCCATGGGGACAATTTTCCTCATTTCTGTTATGGAATTGTTTTGTTTTTATTTATTTTAATTTTTTTGGTTAAGGCTTCCAGTACTATGTTGAATATAAGTGAGAGAGTACACATAGTTTTCTTGTTCCTAATCTTAATAGAAAAAATTCAGCTTTTGGTTTTTTGCAGTTGATTATAATGTTAGCTGTGGACTTTTCACTGATAGCCTTTATTGTGTTGAAGTACTTTCCTTCTGAGGTTTCTGACAGTTTTTATCATGAATGTGTGTTAAGTTTTGTGAAATTTTTTCTGTATCTGTTGAGATGATTTTGTGATTTTTATCCTTTATTCTGTTAATGGATCACACAAGTAGTTTGTATATATTGGAACACCCATGCTGCCCAGGGATAAATCCCAACTGGTCATGGTGTATGATGTTTTTAATGTGCTGTTGGATTCAGTTTGCTAGAATTTTGTTGATGATTTTTGTATCCTCAGAGCAAACTGTTCCAAATTTAGCAGAACACAAAAGGAAGAGGATGCTTGAAAACAAGCATAGATAATCATAAAAAAATTAATAAATCCGCAAAATCCAAGTGTGGACTAGCTTATCAGTTGAAAATAACTGGGACTCCAAGAAACAAAGAACCCTCTCACTCTCACAGAAACTCTTTTCCTTGAGCCTACACTGCATACCTCTCCAAAATAATGCAAACAAGAAAGAACAGAGAAACCATTTGGTGATGCAGGTGTATAGCTGATGATTGGCTGCAGTAGTAGCCTAAGGTTGGGCCTGATGCCTTAGAACCTTGTATCTTATCAAAAAGAAAAAAAAAAGCTTTAACAAGCTACCTAACAAGAAAATGGGTAGAAATATATCTTAGGCCAAGGATCCTGCATCCATACAAACCTGATATCTGTTACTACTGGGAAAAGGGCAGTAAACTTTCTACCTGAGATCACCACAATTCAAGACAACGATTGGTTGCCATGGGAGGAGAGGAAGGCTGAAAAAATTTACCCTTTATGCCCAAGCATATAGAGCATGCCTGAAGCTGAAGGCAGACCAAAAGAACCATAAAATATACCTTTCCTCACCAATAGCCTTGTAACAAGTAAAAACCAACAAGAACAAGAGCATGAAAAATATTATATCTGGAGAGCAGACGTGCAGATAATGTGAAAAGCTGCAGGTAGAAAAGGAGCATTGAGAAAAAAAACTTCAGCACCCCAGAAGAAGCAGAAGATAGTACCACTACTGGAAGAATTTAAAGCCTGAGGTACATTGGAGATAACAATAGCAACAACAAAACTGACAACTAGCTAAAGTGCCAACAACATTCATTGACTACGATTCATTGCACAGTGATCTGAGCAGAGGAAAAGGCATACTCCTTTCTGATTCTTCCAAGCCATGGACATGGAAAATCTCTCCATTGATTTAAATCTTCTTTGCCTTTTTTTATCAGAGTTTTTGTTTTCCACATATCTTCCACATATTTTGTTCAATTTATACTCATTTCATTGTATTTGGTGATATTAATGATACTGTATTAGAAAAAAAGTTGATTTTTGTCTATTAACTTTTGTACTTTTATATCCCTCAATCTTGCTATAATCATGTATTAGCTCCAGGAGGTTTTTTATTTGCTTATTTATTTGTATTTTATTCTTTGGGACTTTCTACATAGACAATCATGTCATCTGTGAACCCTGAACTTCCAATATCAGAAGATATGGCCATGGAAACCTTTGTGCTAGAGAAGAGATCCAACCTCGGGGTAAATTTGGACAGACTATAACCACTTGGAGATCTTTCTCCAGGCAAGAACATTGTTGGTATTTACTCCATTCCCAATGTTAGGATGGCCATTAGTGTATTAAAATACAAAATTTGTGAAATTTTTGAAACATTTTTATTAAAATAGCACCATTTTCTTATAATTTGATGGTGTTTTCTGTAAAATAAATTGCATAGTTGATGCATGAACAGCAATTAACACAATGCTCTGCACACCATGAGTGCCATAAAAATACAGTCTTAATTATATGTCATTTCAAAGACCATGGAAAGACACTAGGACCCCAAGAAGACCTTCAGCATTCAATTATTAACTTAGTGTCCACAGTTCTGTATATTATTAGAGAATCATTCTTGTATTTAAAAAATTTTTGTCACATTAAAATAGCAATGCCCCCAGAAATTATTACACTACATTTTTAACCTTATAAATCACTTTTATTTCACCTAAGTATGGATACATTTACTATATCCTTTTTTAATAACACAATTTAAAAAGCATTCAGATTGGAAAAATGAAGTTTCTTGATTCCTTATTGGAAACTAGGGAAGGAGAAAACTTGAGATACCAATAATAAATTGAATTTGTTTCAAAAAAATTGGAAAGGACAATACTGTTAACAACACTCAGATCTTAAAATTAGCCTACAGTGTATGTAATCTCAGAGACTGAGGAATGCATATTGGATTCCTGGGACATTTTTAAGTATTTTCATGTTAAGTAGCCAGGAGTATACTTTCAGGTGTTGCTTTCTTCCGTCCTTGAAACTTAATGACCCTGTGAGTCACTAGACAGAATATCAATAACAAAGTTGTTTGCTCAGCAGGGCTGCTACACCACAGACCTCCCAATCCTGGGGACAAGATGGCCTGAACTCTGGGAGCCAGTGCCGTTCCTACATTCCTCCCTGGCAGTTGAGACCCAAACAGGTTGCTTGGTGAAGTTCAGCTGTATCTCCCTGCTGGGTGTTCCACTCAGCTGTGTGCATGGTTCTTCTAGTCTCCGAGGATCCCCTCTCTCCAGAATATGGACTTTTTTGTTGTTCATTTTCCCCTCATGGATAAGATTCCCTCATGGATAAGATACATTCTAAAAGTATGTATCTTCGTGTTATTTTTAAATTTGAGTCAGAGATTTGGCTCCTTTCTTTCTTTTATCTTACAGAATGTTCTCCTTCCCAAAGAGCACGTGACTGATATCTACTGTCTGGAATGGATGGTGGTAGTGGTGATGGGAGACAGTCCCTTGGGTACCAGAGAAAAAAATTGGTGGCTATTCATAGATGAATGGTTTATCCCAAACGTCTCTGAACTGGTGCTGTCTATATCCTCTAGTAAACATCTACCAAAGAATATTGCATAATTGAATAAATTGACATGAACTAATCTATTACTATGAGGGGTTTTTTTCTATACAAAATGATAAGATTACTTCCTGTCAAACTAAAATGTCTTTTAAATGAAATTCACAAATTGAGTATATGTGAATTAGAATAAATTCCAAGTCATAAAATTAAAAGCAAAATAAAACAAAAGCAAAAGAAAAATCTATAAAGAGGAACAGATACAAGAAAGAGCCTCTTCATAGATATACTTTGGCATGACCAAAAGCAAATTCATAGCTGCTTTTTGAAATTACAGTAAAAGGAGATTTTAGGAGATTTCACAAAAGTTGTCAAAAGAAAATATATTAGTATATATATTAACATTTCAAGATGCATTAAAAGCCATTGATATGCATTTCATTTAATGCACTAATCCATCACGCTCAGAATAAATCCAAAGTTGTTAATATGAGACACAGATCCTAACTGAGCAAACTCTGACTTTCTCTGACCTAATCTGCTCCCACTCTCAAGCTAGATAATTGCTCTAGCAACAGGCTTTTTTGCTGCTCCTCAGATGGGCCAAACCTTTGGCTATGAATCAGTTACTGTTTTGCTCTACTTTCACCTCTTTCTGAACTGCGGTTCCATCAGATATATGGACGACACACTTCCTCATTTCATGTAGGTCTCCACTTAAATGTTACCTCCTAATAGCAGCCTACCTTGTCTATGCCATCTAAAATAGCACCACGCCACGCCCTGCTCTGTATTCCTTTACTTTTCTTCATATTCTTTTATCACTGTTGCCGCCCAATCAGGTTCATTAGCCCTCTGCTCAGGAGGAAGCCAATGCCCTGAGACAGCAGCATAAGTAGCAGAGAGCTTATTACGCATAGCTCTAAGCAGGGAGACAAGAGAAATTTCTCAAATTTGCCTCCCTAAGATTTTGGGAGATAGGGTTTTTAAAGAGAGTTTGCATAGGCAATTGAGTCTGGTAATTGGCTGCGTTTGGGGCCAAACCATAGGGTTGTAGAAATTGTCTTCTTTGCTGACCAGGTTCTTGGGTGGGGGTCCCAAGACCCGTTGATTAGTTCCTTGGTATGGGCCACTGTGCTGGGTGGGTCAGCCATTCCACTGGAATGTGGGACCTGGAAGATATCTCAGAAAATTTCTCTAGGTTTAAAAAAGGTGATGTTATCTATGGAGAAAACTAAGAGTCTTTATGCCCACCAGGTATGTGGCTCCTGAGTGGCAATTATAGAGAAGCAAACAGGGTGACAGTAGCCAATTATTATTATTTTTATCTTGGCCTGTGCCTTATTTTTAGCTAGGCCCTTACCACAGTTCTCACCTCGCACCCCTTTATCAATTTGTAAAGGCGGTTTCATCACTACTTGGATTACCATGTAATTATTTACTTTTGTCTATCTCCACTGACTAAAATTTAATCCCCCAAAAGTAATAATTTTAGTTTTGTCACACAGGCTATCTACCTTTATCATTTCATTTTATAGATGAAAATATTTGCAAGAATTTTGTAAGTTAAATTGTAATATTGGTCAATGAATATCATTGTCCCAGATGTTTATTTTTTAGTTAAAGTAAAATTCATATAATATAAAACTAAAACATTTTAAAGTGGGCAGTTCATTGGTATTAATTACATTCACAATGTTGTGCAACTATCATCTATAATCAAGCTCCAAAACATTACCATCACCCCCAAAGAAAACCCTATCCCATTAAGCAGTCATCCCCCTCCCCCAACACTAAGCAGTTGCAAATCCATTTCTGTCTCTACAGGTTTATCTATTTGGGATATTTCATATAAGTAGAAGCATACAATATGTGACCTCTTGAGTCTGTCTTCTTTCACTCAGCATAATGTTTTCAACATTTGTCCACATTGTAGCATGTGGATCATCTCTTGCTATGGCTGAATAATATTCCATTGTATGTACCTATTACATTTCGTTTATACATTGATCAGTTGGCGAATGTTTATGTTGTTTACTCATTTTGGATATTGTGAGTACCGTGAGGTAGAAGTCCAGCTTCATTCTTCTGCATCTGGATATTCAGTTGTCCCAGTACCATGTTGAAAAGATTATTCTTCCCCTTTTGAATGATCTTAACACCCTGGCCAAAATCAATTGGCCATAGACACATGGGTTTATTTCTGAACTCTCAGTTCTATTCCTTTGGTTATTAGATTTATCTTTACACCAGTTCCACACTGTTTAGATTACTATAACTTTACGTTTACAGTAAGTTTTGAACTCAGGAAGAAATTTTAAACTTTGTTCCTCTTTTCCAAAATTGTTTTGACTTTCTGAGTTCTCTTGCAATTCCATGTGAATTTGAAGACTAACTTTTCCATTTATGCAAAAAAAAAAAAAATTTAAACAAGCTCTTGGAATTTTGATAGGACTTGCATCTAATCTGTAAACTGCTTTGGGAAGATGGTCTTAAAAATATTGCCTTTCAAACCATGAAGACAGGATGTATTTCCATTTCTTCAGATCATTCATTTCTTTGAGCAATGTTTCATAGTTTTCAGTACACAAGCCTTTCACTTGATTCACTACTTTGGTTAAATTTATTCCTAGATATTTTATTAGTTGGGATACTCTTATAAATGGAATTGTTTTCTTACTTTCTTTGTGTATTGTTTATTGCTGTGTATATAAATACAACTGATTACTGCATGTTAATTATCAGGCAATTTTGTCAGATTTTTAAAATTAATTCTATTGTATATGTGTGTATTCTTTAGAAATATATATATAAATTCATATCATCTGTGGATATATATAGTTTTATTTTTTCCTTTCCAATGAAAGGATGCCTTTTATTTGCCTTTCTTACCTCATCGCACTGGCTAGAAACTCCAGTATACTGTTGAATAGATGTGGAGAAATCAGACATCATTATAGTGTTTCTGATACTAGGGGAAGGCTATCAGTCTTTTATCACTGAATATAATGTTAGGTGCAGGCTTTCATAAATGTCCTTCATCAGATTGAGAAGTTTACCTTTCATTACTATTTTATTGATTTTTTTTATCCTGAAAGTTGTTGGATTTTGCCAAATGCTTTGTTTCTACATCAATTGAGATGATCATGTGGTTTTTGTTCTTCATTCTATTAATGCAGATTATTATATTTGATATAGAATTAGGAACCAGGATCCCACACTGGGATTGTAGGTTGCTGTCTTCAAGTCCATCACCAATCCAGAGTAGAGATGGGGCAAAGGCAAGCAAAAATGCAACAAAGCTTTTTTACCATTTTTAAGTTGCCCCTTTCTTGAATCAGCATTTGCTTGATTGCTGCAAACTTTTTACTATTTTCCAGAAAAAGTTGATTCTGACAGTTTTTGCTCCTTTTTTCAGTATTTTTTTTTTTGTGGAGTGACTATTTTAACTGACATCCTACCAGATAATTTCCAGTTCTTTAAATTAAAATTTTCCTACTACAGATGTTCTCTCACAGTGACAATTAGAAGTTGAAAAGAACCACTATACCTTTCTGTATTCCTTGTAAGACTTAGAATATTATTGACCTGTTATAGACTCTCAGTAAAATACTGAGTACTTGATCAAACTATTTATTATATGTTGTTCCTTTCAAATTATAATCTAGTAAATAGCAAATTGCTTTGCTATTTTGTTTGTTTTTTAATACTGGAAGCTGTATTTTTCTGTTATTTTTTAATCATTGGTCTAAGTCAGGGTGGGGAACCTGTAGTCTTCAGACCACATGTGGCCTTCTAGGTCCTTAAGTGTGGCCTTTTTGACTGAATCTAAATTTTACAGAACAAATCCTTTTATTTTTATTAATACATTTTTGTTCATCTTTTATATTTTTATTTTATTTTTTTAAATGAGTGTATTTAAAATAGCAAAGAATAAAATAAGTCTCAATGAAATAATCCTCCAAGATTGACCAGCACAATTAGAACATTAGTAAGCCATAAGGTCTAATTGACAGCTGCTATGCTTATGATTTAATTTTAACTTCCCCTGGCACTGACTGGCACCACTATCTCATGAGGCTGATTGGTGAGAGTTTATGGGTATCGAGTGTACCAGTCTGTTATCAGCTTTTGACAACAGTGCACTGTGTTTCTGTTTGGCATGGGATTTATGAATAGTTGGACAGCTCAATGGTATTTTTTAATTCTGTCTCCTTAACAGCCCACCATGTCAAAGAAGGTCAAGAGAACACTAAAGGAAGAAAACATATTTTTTAATGAGGATTGGGAATTGCAATACTATCTTGAATCTGCTAAAGATAAGATAATTTGCTTGCTTTGTGATACTACAGTAACAACATTAAAGAAATTCAGTGCTCATCAGCATTATTATACTCATAAGGACCACAGATATCTTAAATTAGAGGGAGAGGCCCAGAAGGCTGTATTGTGGAAATTAAAAGATGAAAAGCAAAAGCAAAGATAATTCTTTCAAGCAGCAATAAGACCTGGAAATAGTGCCACTAAAGCAATTTATAAAGTAGCTTATGTACTCAGGAAAAAAGGGAAGCCATTCATTGATGTAGACATTGTGAAAGAATGCATTGTCGAAGTTGTAGTCTGTTTAGATCCTGATAACATTTCAAAGTACAAACAACTTCATCTTTCAAGGAGAACCATAACTGATTGACAGCATGAATTAGCCTTCAACTTAACAGAAAAACTATGTAGTACTTCAAAAGGAAAATATATATTATTCAATCACTTTGGATGAATTAACTGATACTACTGACTTGGCGCAGGTTTTATACTTCATTTGGATTTGGATTGTAACAGATGATTTTCTTTGCTATGAAGAGTTAATCGCTTTGGGCACTCTTGTGAACAGAACATGGGGAATAGATATCTTCAACAACTTTCAAGATGAATGTCATGAAGTTGGACTGAATTTGATAAATTTAGTGAGTGTATGTACAGAGGGTGCACCTTCCATGACAGGAAAACATGAAGGGTTTGTTGCACAGATAAAAAAAAAAAAAGTATTAACAGACCTAGATTCTCTCATTTCTTTTCATTGTATTTTGGATCAGCAAAATCTCTGTGCTAAAGCTACAATTTTAAGTGACACTTCAAAACAAGTCATAGTGTTAACTATATTATGCAAATACAACACAGCATTGTCAGTTTTGTAACACACTACATTTGAACAATGAGGTGTTCAGTGTGGATTTGCCGTATCATTCTAAAGTGTGTTGTCTATTGTAGGGACAAATGCTAGCCAAAATTTTTATCTCTGTGAGAACAGATAGTTAAATTTTATGAAAAACAGAATCAGCAGTGTGAATTATTGAGATAAGATTTCCATAGAAATGTAGCATTTTTATGTGTGACCATGTCAAATCAAAACAACTTGAATATTTCTTTGCAAGGTAAAACTAAGTCTCTATACGATATGCAGCAAAAAATTCAAGCATTTCAAAAAAAGCTATGTTTTTTCAAAACAATTCTTTGAAAGAAAATTTCAGATAAACGTTTTCCATTGTTAGCAAAGGTCATTGATGAACAGGATGATAGATGTGAATCATTTGAAGAATATGCAGCTGTTACAGACCTGTTAATTGGAGAATACAAAGAAAGTTTCACTGACTTTGAGAATCATGACATCACACTCAAATTAGCATTTCAGTCTCACCTAGTTGATATCACCAAGGCACCTACAGAATTACAGATGGAATTGATTGAGCTCTCAGTAGATGACATTTTAAAGTCATTGTCTGATGCTAAGAAAGATCCAATTGAAATACAGAAAAATGCAGTAGAATACCCATGCCTTCAGCAACATGCCCCAAAAAATGCTTTATTGCTTTTCAATCACTTGTTGCTGTGAATCTACACTCTCCTACCTAACCCAAATAAGACGCTCTTAAGGTACCAAACTAGATATTTTAAAATTATGAAAGTGGACTTATTTGATTACATTAAATTAATGTGGCCTTCCAACATGAAAATGTTTCCCAATTAGTCTTTGAATAATTCCTGCACATTAAGGGTCAGCAAAATATTTTTTAAAGGCCCAAATATGAAATATTTTAAGGCTTTGTAGACTATGTAATCTCTGCCGCAATTACTCAACTTTGCCATTCAAATACAAAAGCAGTTATAAAAAAAGCATAAATGAATGAGCATGACTTTGCATTTATAAAGTTTTATACATAAACAGATGGTAGACTAAATGTGGCATACTGTCTGTAGTTTGCCAACCCTTGCTATAGCATATAGATACCTAAGTTTCCAGTTCATTTGGTGTTGTAGTCCTGGTCTACTTTCACCTATGTCAAGTTAAATTTGTAAAAAAAATTCTTTAAATACAGGAAAAAGAGAAACTTGCAGAAATTCTTCCTCCCTTATTATATTTAGTAACTTTTATGTCAGGGTTGCCTCCTACAATGTGAAAAAGAATTCTAAAATTGGGAGTAAGAGTAAGAGTAAGAGTAGCCCCTTCACATTTTACAGAATTAAAAAAAAAAAAACCTCTTGGTTTTTATCCTAAAAATTATGATGTTGTTTATCTTTTAGAGATATTTATTCTAAAAAACTTCCATTAAGTTAAGTTGCATAGATGTGAAATTTGAGACTAATTTTCGATAAAAAGCCTATTTATTCAGAAATAATTAAATTTCACAGAAAATGTTTACATGCTTTAAAATGTTCGATCTTTATATGTTTATATATATTTTAAGCACTTTAGCATTACATTTATATAAAAGATAAATTCTAATTCCACCTTATCCATTGATACAAATTTCAAAGACAAAATTTAAATGCAAACATTGTTAAGCATATTTGACTTATACTGTGCTCCTAAGCCTGAAAAATATGCAGTCTTTTAAAAAATACTTTTTATTTCAGAATATGTTAATTCTAATTAATTAAATGTGGAGGTTCTTAAAAAAATACAACATAGAATACTAGAATTAAATGCAAACTGAAATAGGCTACTATGCATTGCATTTATACTCATACTTACTGACATCTGCTCAGCTTCCTAGCTTATAACTTCATAGCTTACAGCTTTATAGCTTTTTCTAAGAAGGCAAGTTACAGGGCATTTACACATTAGTTTTCTACAAATGAATGAATGTTGGAAGTCTGACTTCTTTACCCTTTTTTTTTTCTTTTTGCATTTCTAGGAAACCAGAATGGGAGACTTTTTCTCAGATTAATTCAAGAAATAAGATATCATTGCTTCCCTCTCATAACAAATTAGAAGAATGTACATGACATCTATAGACACACAATGAGACTTGAGGTCAAAGCCTCCAGCAGGAGTTCTTATGTTAGTACAAAAAGCATCATAAGTAAGAGTATGATTTCTCATAGCAACTGTTCTCTGTGATGTGTTTGAAGTTGTGCATGGTGGAAAATGATATTACTGAACTGCAAGTCCTCATTCTATTTTCCCTATTAACGGTGCAGCTAGTACCTTCAGATCTCTACATTTTCCCAACTATCTTGTGAGGTGTCTTTCATCCCATACAAAGAATAGATATGTCAAGAAAAGAAACATTTTCTGCAGGCTTTAATTGGAAAAGCTATAGATTTCACAAAGAAAAATGAAGATAGCTCTTTTCAAATGAATCTGCTTTCTCTTTTGGTTTCCATAATAAGTCTTCTCCATCAGCCCTGCCCAAAGTAGGCTATGACAACTTGACATTTTCAATACTTTGGTATAATAACGAAAGTATGTTCTGAAACTATTATCTTCATTTAAACAAGGACTAATTTACTCACTGAGTAGCATACGAAAGAACATAACATACATAGCTTCATTACGAAATAGAGACAACACCAGTCGTTTGTCTCAGAAACCCTCAAAACTCCTCGTTTGTCCTCCCTCTGGTACCCTTTCTGATCCCCACATCCCCAGGGTCCTCTGATAGAACACCTTCTTGACCTATTCTCATGAGGGAATATTTTCCAACTTTTGGTATTAATGGGAACACTAAGAAGTACTAGAACAGACGAGAGCTGGTGTTTTGTTTACTTGTTCTCTTACAGAAAACAATTCAGATGGCTAAACCACCATTTCACCACTGTACTGGTATATTAATAATCTCTTGAAGAAATATTTCACCTGCATAATATTTCTCAATAATACATATTCAACTTACTCACTTACCAATAGCTTCAAAGATGAAGAGATAATTTGGTTTTGAATACTTGTTGGCTACAAATATATGGCAAGAAGAAAGGGCACTCCAAGATGAAAAAATACCACAAGCAAAGAAATAATTAATGCACAAAGAGCCTGGCATATTGAGACAATGCCTACTATTATTGCTGGGCTATATACAAAACTGGTTAACGTTCCACAGTGTAAGCTACCGGCAGAAATTATTTGCATCTCAACTGCACAAAAATCTACAATTTAACATGTAACTTCATCTAGGCTGAGAACTTAATCAACACCTTTAATAGTTTCTCCTGCTTTGTGATCACAAGTAATCTGCAACATCTTTTTATGATTATAATTAACAGGCTGATCCCATCATGTTTGGCCTAACTATTTACTTAGGTGCAATAACAGCATTAATCACGATATCCTCCTTGAGTTTGCTCTGTAACTCTGAAGGCCAGAGAATTAGCTTCTATTAATCCCGAGAAAGCTGCCTGATGTTGGAAGCACAGCAGTTTGAGGTTTAGAAATTGAGTCAAGCTAACTGGCACAAGCCACTCTGAACATAAAGTCTTATCAGAACCATGACTTAACCAACTCAAATAATTTAATTTAGACCAAAAAAATGCCAATTTTATGATTGAATTATTAAGTGCAAAGCAACCTAAAACAGTAGGAAGGCAGTTAAGGAAATAATTCAAAAGTAACACCAGCATTTAGTTTCATAATAAATAAGCATGACAATTATCTCTAAGTATGTTCTAAGGACAGAGAATTGGCTATTACATGAGGTTATGGAAAAAGATTGTCATCAAAAATTTTAAGCAAGTGCCTGGTGCATATTTTGTTTGATTAGAAAAACACTTTTAAGATAGATTTGCTACAACTAAATTGTGTGAATAATAAAAAATCTTTCAATATACTATAAATATTTATTGACTATAGAAATACCTGTGGTGAACCGAACTCATGGCTGAATTTTGGCTATAGAATAAAGGTGCTATAAGAGGTGATGAGGCTAAAGAAACAATGACAAACATGTCTTATGTGGTGATTATAAGAAATCTTAGAACGTATGGTAATTAATTGTAGTATTAAATGAAAATAACATTGCAACGGTCCAGGTGATTAAAATGTCATCTGGAGCAGAGGAGTATTTAGTTAGATATTTTAAAGCAAGAAATGAGAGATAGCAAATTTTAACCCAAAAAGCTTCCTTTTAATTCTAACATTCTAGCTAATATTCTTTTTTTGGGGTGGGGGGACTATTTTTTTTTCTAATTTTATCAAGTAAGAACATTAAAATAGGAAACTATCAAATGCCATCATCATCATTTCATTAAAGAAAAGACATATGAAGCCTAAGAAGGATGAAAATAATCTCAGAATTGAAAAGACTTTAGCTTAGTGAAAAGAGTTGCATTACTTTTATTTTCCCCATTTCTCCTAAGCTTGATGAAACCAGCATTAGGGACTATCACAAGTTTGCTAGTGGGCATGTGGGGACAGTGACAATTGAGAAGCACTGGCTGTGCCAGGTGTGGGGAGGCAGCCTGGGGCCACAGAAACAGCTCTGGAGGCCAGTCACTCCTGGTTAGATTCCCAGCACCAACAATTTCTCCTGGGCAAGGGACTGAACCCTTGTGAGCCTCTATTTCCTTTGAAATGTGGAGAAGAGTAGTCCCTTAGAGAGTTTTTGTGACAATTAAATAAGAAAAGTATGTAAACATAAGGCATCTGATGCTTAATAAGTATTTATTTTTAGAGACAGGGTCTTGCTATATCACCCAGGCTGGTCTTGAACTCCTGGGCTCAAGTGATCCTCCCACCTCGTCCGCCTGAGTAGCTGGAACTACAGGTATGTGCCACCATTCCCGGCCTAATACTTAATAAATATTTAGTAAATAATATGGGTAATATTGAAATGAAATCTTCTTGTTTTTATGTCTTACAAATTTTTGAAATCCTTCTATTCCTCCACCTATCACCCCCACCCTAATCAAGCTAACATCAGGTGTTACTGTGATAGCTTCCCAACTGGTCTACTAATATTTAGTCAAGTTCTTCTCCTATTCCTTCTCCATACTGTTACCAGAGTTGTTTTAGTGAGACACACACGACCATTTCACCACATCTACCCACTGCTAAGATTATTTCTTGGTGTCCCATTCCTCTGAGAGCATAGTCAAATGCTGTTGCCATAGGCTACCGATCCTGGAGCCCTGCTTATAATTCCCACGCCAGCTTCTGCCGAAGACCCTCCCCTTACTCTCTGTCTTCCAGACACAATGGTCTTGTTTCATTTCCCCAAATTACAATAGTGAATCCTGAAAAAGTGCCTCCCCTCATGCTGTCTGCTATGCTTAGACTGCTCCATCTATAGTTCCCTATGAATTCTACTTCACTAACCCATTCACCTAGTCAACTATTATAATTCCATCAGATTTTCATTCAACCCTATTTCTTCAGGAAAGCCTTCCTGATTACTTATATTACTTGGCTCTCCATATATATATATATACATATATAAAATCACAGTTATCGCAGTTGTAATTTTAGATATTAATGTAGACTGTAAACTCCCTGCAGAATTAACATTTTGTCTTTTTTGTTTGTTTTGCTCACCATCATGTCACCTATGCCTAGTAGAACCCATAGCACGTAGTAGATGCTCAAGAAATAATTGTCAAATGTGTGACTAAATAAAGAAAAGAACAAGAGGTTAAAAAAATAGACTTGAGCCCTTGGGCCCAAATTCTCCAGCTATATCTCTTCTACTCTGGGAAATAAAAGGTGCTAGATGTTAGAATTGATGATTTGCATAGTCCCTTCTAGCTCTTATATCCTTTAAGTCTGGGAATTTACTAAAGGACCTACCAGAATAGTATTTATTTAATAAGAGAATTTTTATGCCATTATTGATACTATAAAATGCATGACTTCAGAAAATGTTGGTTGGTAACTAAAGTATAAAAGTACACTTAGCGAGAGTCTTTCTATGGCAGAATAACAAACACTAACTGTGATTGAATTGTGGATGATTCCATTACCGAGGATCATGTTATACAGAGCATGTGAGCAGAATTATGGTGAACAATCACTCCCAAAAGATACCATGCCATTAAGCTATGTTTTACTTCAGTTATACCAATCTATGGCATTATTTAAAATATTTTTACATAGTAGTAAACAATGCTTTTAAAACTGACTAAGCAAAGGGCAAATGATCTTAGGTATTTTTATTTTATATTGAGAAGAGTAGCACTAAAGTCATCCTAAACAAAAGAGTCAAATTTTATCGAACCAAAATATTTTAGCTGACACACATTATCATTTGTCATATTTATTCTAGAACCATTTTCAATACAAAGAATTAAGGGATTAGAACATATAAAAGCTTTTCTGTTAGCTCTAATTTAATTTAATGTTCAAGATGCAATGTGATGCCTCAAAATGTTAGAAATGGACTTTGGGTTTATTGCAGTAGAATTATTACTCAAGTGCACACTTAATAAGTAACTACCTGTACTTACAAACATTAATATATACAGTTTATTACCTAAACTCATCTATTCTACAAATGCCAAATCACTAAAGCGAAATGAATGGGCTTTTTAAATTTAAATTTTTTTATGTTCTCTAAGTCCTTGATCTATGAAAAGATATTTCTGAGAGGTTTCTCTTACTCATTGTTGTCGTCCCTGATTTTCCCATTAAGCTTTCAGTATTTCTCACTCCTTTATTCTACTGGAAGGTTTAAGAAACAGCTGAATCCAGAAGCTCATGGGGGAGAAGAATTCTATTTCTATTGCTTCTTTTTGACTCTTGCTAGACTATATCCTGCCAGAAATAAACTTCTTAGCATACTTCTTTCTTTTCTTTTTTAGAACTACACCTACTAAGTTCTTCCTAGGAACACAATATTATTATTTTCCATTTTCCTGTTTCTGATTTTCCCTGGTTTTCGGTATCTACAGTTATTTTGTCACAATTTTGACTTTGTTGGCCCTTTACAAGAATTATGTTTCTTTTTTTTTTCTGGTCACTTCTTTCACAGTAAATACAACCCTATGATCATCACAACCATTTATACATCCAGAAAGTATTTTGAATAAATGCAAATAAGTAAAAGTGATTTTTCTACCTAGAACCAATTTTGTATATAAAGTATACCATTAGCTTCGTGGGTCTTGAAGTTTAATCTAAATTTTTGCTCCAGAACAGAAAGGAGTAGTTAGTAGAAGGATGTAAATAATAATTTAAAAAGCTGAAGAACCTCCCTTAACTATATCTATGCCCTTTTTTATCCTATGTCTTTTGGTGGCTTTTAGGATTTCATGCCGCTTAACAAAGGTCAGAAACTACAGGGGTAGAGAAAAGAAATGTGCCCACTCCTACTATCTGGGGATGACCAATATTTCAGCCAGAGTCTCTATACTACCCTAAATTCATTTATCTATGTTTTCTGGCATTTATCTGGAAGACTGGTTTTGAGTGTGAACCTTCTATAATGAAGATGATGTTTGAGATAGAAAGCAAACCTGACTGTCAGGAATTCAGTTTTCTCATTTGTGTTGGACATATTGTGCCTGGCACATGTAGGTGATTAATAAACATTTTTTAAATGGACAGTGGTAGAAGGGACCAGAAGTTTATCACAATCTTCCTGTGATATTCATAGTAAATTGATTTGAGAGGCACAGAAATATTGCAGTACGCATATTGTGATCGTCCCAGTAATCACCCTATTTTCTAAGGATGGTTTCACATCAAATTCTTTTAGACATTTTTAAAAAATTATTTAACACCCAAGGATTAAGTCTAATGATATGAAACCATGGTAAGAAAAGCAACTAGAAAGTTACTTCCAACTAATATGTGGCAGGAAAGGAGGAGAAAGAAAATTATGCAAATATGAATATAAATGAAAGAGTGAGAATTCAGCAATAGGTTTTAATAGAACTGAATGAAAAACTCAAGAGCTGGTTTATTAAAAACAAAATTAAACAATAAAATATCTAAACATGACAAATCTAATGGAAAAGAGGAATTAACCATGCAAAATTTGGAATGGGAAGAAAATACCAATAGCCAGAAATGAGAAACACTGAGAAAGGGGGTAGACAGGTATCCAGAAAAAAGTCCAAATATGCTGTGTTTTAGTTAGCTGTATGTGTTATACAGGTACTAATGAGCACTATGGTCACATATGATAAGATTTACTGAGAACAACTTATAAGCAAGCGAGCACACAGGATTCCCTGACTCCATGGCTGTTTTATAGAGAGGCACGTTTTGCTCCTTTCAGCTGACTGCAATATGGAACACTCAAGTAGAAGGAACTCTGCCTCCACCCTACGTTAGATATTTATAAGTCAGGCTAAGAGTAGATAAAGTTATACAGTTTTCTAGGTAACAAAAAGACTTCTGGCCCAATGTATAATCTAAAATATTTCAGGAGCTCAGCTAGTGTTTCAATATCAGCCTGGCCAGTATCAGCAAAGATCTCACAGTCCTTCCTTGAGCTGGCTTCATTCAGACAAACCGCTCTGCCAAGCATCTGGGAAAGGAGGGCATGTGACCATGAAAGATCAGTGTTTGCCTTTCCCCAATGATTCATAAATGCAGATACAAGAGATAATTTTAAGTGGTAATATACGGATCTTGGAAAATAGTGAAAGATCAATTTTATAGAAAAATATAAATTTTCCAAATGGAATTCCAGTCAAGATGTTATATTGAGCAAGCATGGGCAATTTTTCACTTTCATTCCAAATTCATAAAATTATAGGATAAAATATTTACAATGATATGTGAAGTCAGTAATAGAGATTGAAAATCAGAAACACAAATTAGGAGGTGTGAGAAAGAGAGAACCAATTAGATACCTGGGATTAAAAACATACCTTAATTTTTAATGTCCATATGGGAAAGGGAGTTGTGGTTATAAGTTTTATACATAATAGATAATTATAACTGAAGACCCAGAAGTCAGAGAAGCAAGCATTTTTCTGTAGTTGGAGAAAGGAAAATCTTCATCCTCTGGGCCTAGACTCAAAGCAGGGTATGAGTCAGCAGCCCAAGTACAAGTAGCTGTATAATCTATGGCAGCCATGAGAATGTGTCTGGTAGACATCCAACTACATGGAGATGACTGACCAAGGGTTAAGAAGGCAGCACCTTTCACTAGCTGCTCCTAGCCAATGACCGATGGTGGTGAAGATACCAAAGCAGAGATATTCCTGGGAGACTGAAGACTCTTCTGATGTATGATTTGGCTCAAAAAGATGTGTTATGCAAAAAGAATAAAGATATCACCCCAAAATAATATTGTCAATACATTGCTAATTTAATAACTTTAAAGGTAAATTATACAAATATTTGTATTATTAAAAGAGAGAAAGAGTACACAAAATAGAACATTGTGTTATGGAGGAAAAAAGAACTGCTACATTTGATGAAAATTCAAATATATATTCTAGAATTTAGAATACACACACACACACACATATATATATGCAAGTAAGTGACAGAGAAAGAAAAAGAGAGGTTAAACAGTCAAGTAGGCATAGATGACAAAGGAATTAGTAAATTGGATGAGAGACTTACATAAATCATACAGGAATTAAACCCATGGGAACCAATATGAATACATTGGAAGTTTCAGAGAAGATAATAGAGAGAATATGAATAAGCCCATTCAAATTAATTACAACTGAAAAAATTTTGGAACTTACAAACTATAAATACTTTAGCTTCCAAATATATTATTTAACTCCTCAAGATATCATCAGATAACCTATTAATAAATAAAAGTTGAATTTATTAAATTTATAGCAGTTACGGATAACATTGCATTAAAAGTCTTAATCAAATGTCACAAAAGGAAAGAAAATGGAGAATATTTATGAGATTTAGATCTCATAAATCTCTATGAGATTTAGAGTCAAGGCTCAAGTAATTTAAGGGATCTTTAAAGGTGGATAATTGAAATGGATTGAGCAAAATTTGTGATGTAAAAATTTAGCATTGGTGGACATAGCAAGGTAAGGTTCTTGAAGAAAATATTGATAAGTAAAACTGTTTCATAAGAAATCTGTTTGTCCAGGTTAGCAGTATAGTCTGAGATAAATTAATTAGCAGGAATATTCTGAAGCAGATGTTGAATTATTTATTTACAGCCTTGTCTGTCCCATGTAAAGTCTTTCTAGAACAACCAACTAGGTCATATTGATACACATAGACTCAGTTCTTAATTCTAATAGCTCTATCATGCTGATACAAGTAGTCATGTTCATATTATGAAACAAAAAATAAATGAAACATAAGGAAACATTGATAAGCATAAGAAAACAGTAGAAATTTAAATAGAATCCTCTTAGAACTGATAGATTAAACAGACTAATATTTAGCAAGGCTGTGGAAGACCTGGACAACATAATTTGCCTTGCTAAGTGTATCATATGAATTATAATAATACAAGGATCAAAACGAAAAGGCCTCTTTTCTTTTGGGATGCTCCCCCAAATCCTTTCTATGATTCTAAAACATATGAGATAAAGGGAGCTTTTTGTTTTGTTTTGTTTTCCAAGATGGTAAATTAGAGGCTTTGTTAGCTAGCCTCATCCACTTGGAAACAGCAAAATAATGTGTGGAGATTAACACTGGGAATTTTATTCATGAAGGAATACAGGAATTTGCCAGAAAAGTGAAGAATACTTCAGATTTCAAGGAAGAAATGTGGGCAAGCAGCCTGCATGGTGGCATTCAGCTGAGGAAACTTCTCCAAAAGCACCACCCACTGGCCTGGAGGTTGAAATGCACACACTAGTATAGAATCTGCTGACACAAGTACACAGCACTGGGGATGAGATAAGCTTCCTCTGACTTCAGTCATCCCTCCCCTGCAGAAGGCATTGACAGCTCGCGTGCCCAGGCACATCGCTACTAAAAGCAGCATTTGAAAAAGCCACCATGCAAAGGCTATTTATAACCAAGGAATCCATATGGAGTCTTTGCCACTGAAAGTACCCAGAACCAAAGCCAAATGACCCTACACAGCATACACTACAGCCACGTCCTTAGGGGTCGGAGGGGGAATTCTGTCCAACAGAAAGTAACTACAAAAATAATAATAATAAATAGTTCATCCAAATGAGAAGGAACCAGAGAAACAATTCTGGAGGTGTTAAAAACAGTGTTACAATACCTCCAAAGGATCACAGCAGCTCTTCAGCAATGGAGCCTAACCAAAATGAAATATTTGAAATGCCAGAGGAAGAATTCAAAATATTGATTTTAGAGATGAAGGGAAACAACAATGGAAAACAAAGAAAATACATATTCATGCTTCTAGTTTCCCCCGATCATTCAGTGATGGATTGGGAGTTAATACTCTAAGAAGATAATCCAGTTCGATTTAAGATATAGAAGCAGAGCACTTGTTTATGAAAAATAAACGTAAGGGTGTTGGGTCCAGAAACAAGAATTTCAAATAACATAATGGAAGATTTTAGGAGGCATAAGATTGGTTTGGATCAGAAGACAGAGATCATATGAGGATGACAAACGTGGTGTTGGAACAGATGATCATCTTACATTTCTGTCAGTGACAAAGTGAAACAGGAAAATGAGACATTATGAAATTAGGGCTAAGAATCACTTCTAGAAAGATGGGTATGTGATTTTCTTACTGCAAATTCAAACCTTTTAATGTGACATTGCAGCTTCCTGGGTGGCTGCTTCTTCTGGCTTTCTATTTAATATTATCTCCCAAGCACTTCGAAAGGATATTTTCAGTTCTTGAAATCCAAATCTTTACTGTTCCTCATTCACTGAAATCAAACATGCTTCTAAAAGTATACTCTCAGAAATCACATCTTGGTTTCTCACCAATGCAAGGGGAAATTCTCAGTTGTATCTGCAAGTGGTTTGTGAGGAGTTTTAGCAAATTTATTCTTTGATATTTATTTTTTGACATTATATAGAATGCTAATTTAGAATAAGACTTCTAGTTACCCATTCCAACCAAATATGCAGAGAAAACACATAGCACAGTTCATTTTACTTTCCAGAAAAGAAAATTTAATGCACAAAAAATGTACATTTCAAAAGATGAGCTTATGTATGACTGTTTTTAAAATGGATAATTTGGATTTATTTTTCATTATACTTTACCCAAAAAGAGATAGAATAAAACAAAAAATTACATTTTCATTCCTGTGTGTATGTATATATATATATGAAGCCATAATTTTTGTAATTTCTACTCTGAGATTCAATATAGAAATACCAAATGCATGGTTTTCAAAAGCTTTATAATGAAACTGTCTTTTTCTGTACATTTTTTCCTTAAAATAACTTCACAAACCACTGTCAAATGCACATACACTCCTGATGAGTATATACAATGAAACAACCACTCTGGAAAAGAATTTGACAGCTTCTTAAAATTTCAACGAATGATCCAGCCATTGAACCCCGAGGCAATTATTCTAGATTAATGTAAGAATATGTCCCTATAATATTTGTACACAAATGTTCATAAAAACTTTATTTGTAATAGTCCAAACCTGGAAACAACCAAATATTCATCACAGATGACTAGATAGATATGCAAATAGTGGAGTGTCTATGTATCAAGACCCTACTAAGTAATTAAAAACAATTGATTAAAGTACTAAAAGGAACTACTGTGTGGTACACATAATAATATGGATGGATCTCAAAATAATTATGCTGAATCAAAATGCCAGACAAAGCAAGAGTACATATTTTTTTCTGTTTTTAAAACTCTTTAAAATGTAAACTAATCCATAGTGAGCAATAGTAGATTAGTTGCCTGAGGATATGGGTGGTTGGGGTGAGGGTCAGGAGAAGAAATAGATTACAAATGAGAGTGAGGAAAACTTTGGGAGTGGTGGACATATTCATTATCTTGATTTGGTGATGGGTTTTCCAGATACAGTCATATGTCACAACTCATCAAACTGTACACTTTAAATATACATAGTTTAAGAGAATCATATCTTAATAAAGCTGGAGATAAAGACATGGCCAAAACTTTGCCCATTACGTTGAGTTTCAAATCCCTTATTACTTTTCACTTAGCAATATGTTTGTAAGTTTCTCCATGTCTTTTCATGGCTTGATAGCTGATTTTTTTTTCTTTTCTTTCTACTTTTTTTAATTGTAGTATTAATATAATGCATATAATAAAATTACCATCTTAACCATTTTTAAGTATACAGTTCAGTAGTATTAAATACATTCAAAGCGTTGTGCAATCATCACTACTATCCATCTCCATAGTTCCTTTCATCTTGTAAAAATGAAACTCTGTACCCATAAAATAGTAACACCCATTTTCCTCTTCCTACAGCTCTTGGCAACCACCATTCTACTTTCTTTCTTTATACTTTTGACTATGCTAAGTATCGCATATAAGTGGAATCCAACAGTATTTTTATGTTTGTGACTGGCTTCTTGCACTTAGCATAATGTCCTCAAGGTTAATTTATGTTATAGCCTATATCAGAATTTCCCTTCTTTTTAAGGCTAAATAATATTCCATCCTATACATACACACCACATTTTGTTTATCCATTCATCCGCCAATGAGTACCTGGGCTGCTTTCCCATTTTACCTATTGTGAATAATGGTGCCAGACTCAGAATGACTATTTTAAAAAGGAACAAAAAATAACAGGTATTGGTTAAGATGTGAAGAAATTGGAACCCTGTTTCAAAGATCAATGCTTCTTGGAACAGGACTGAGAATCCAGAGATGAAACCATCTACATATGGTAACCTAATCTTTGATAAACCAGACAAAAATATACATTGGGGAAAAGAATCTCTTTTCAATAAATGGTGCTGGGAAAACTGGATAGCTACATGCAGA